>LAPY01000729.1:2594-15808 GCA_000970635.1 Eragrostis tef
GCCCCCCAGCCACTCGTTCTACCGGCAGGCCGGGTGACCACCGGGATCCAGCCAGCGGCCGGCCAGCCGTTCTGCCGGCAGCGGCCGTGATTTTGGCTGGTTACTCGCTGCAGTGGATGAGTGATTGCATTGCCATGCCGCGCGATTGGTGTGGTCTGTCTTGGCGGCCACGAACTGACACAGTATTAGGCAGGGAAGGTTCATTCGTCTTCGAGAGCATCGTCCCTCTGTCAGCTGGTTACCCATCCATTTGGATTTGGCCTTTTTTAAGGCTTGGTTCGTTCTTTTGTCTCCAGGGGACGGGCCTACCTTGTAGCAAGGGTATTCAAATGAATACCTATTATTTTGAATAATTTTTTTATAAAAACTATATCTTATGTGCATGCATAAAAAAACAAAAATAAGCACTTAATCCAATTCCACCCACTGATATGTTCATTGGTAAATACATCTATGTGTAAAATAATTTAAAGTTAGGACAAAATTTGTTAATCAAAGATCTTGGCATTCAACTCTGTGACTATCCAAAACTTTAAGTTGTCAAAAAGATTTTCTTTTGAATACTCATGGTTCAAATCCTGGGCCCGCCTCTGATTGTCTCTGAATATGCTCCATGGAGTTTTTATCTTTTGGCTCTTGGTCAATAAGCCAACTGGGCTCTGTAGTTTTATGCCAAAAGATGGGTTTGTCTTTCCTGATGTCACGGTAGCAGTCTAGCGGAGGATGCAAAGAAATGTTCTATGGCAAGTAATGACAACTCCACGAATTCACTAGAGAAGAAGAGGTTCAAGCGCCAAAACTTTCAAAAAACATGGATAACGTGTGCATGTTTCTTTTTCCTCACATTCGAGGATAGATGTGTTTGCTGTCATCAAGCGAAGAAGCGAGGCGTAGCTTCTTCGGTTGCATGCGGCGAAGGACAGCCGGCGAGAGGAACTGATGGCGGGAAAATCAATTGGTTGCCGCGGTGGCCATGGCCTCGTCGACGAACACCGTCGGGCAGGTCAGGTCGGCGATAGGACAAGGATTTTAAGAGGCACCCCTGTAGGATAAGCATAATGAAGCAGAAAAAAAAACAACAACGCAATTGTAACAAAGCCCCAACAACAAAATAACCATGTTGCGTGGCATAGACCAAGACGAAATCTGCCTGGACAAGGTAACCCTTGGCAAGAAAAACATATAGATACATTGAAAATCGCATTTGAAGTATATTACAATAAACACTTGGACTTATTACATAAAAAATACACCTAAACTTTAACTCTTCAAATCACTGTATAATGAAACTTTGATGCTTCATCAAATCAAGCGAGATAAATCACTACTACAAATCACAAGTAGCGGAAATGATAGATAAAACACTAGCACAAATTACAAGTAGTGAAAGAAAATGAGATAAAGACTGCTATAAAATTGTAAGTAGTTTATGGATGAAAGATAAAATACTGCTACAAATCGTAAGTAATGAAATGATATAATAATAACGTTAGCTAAACAGAAGAGACTTGGCCAACAATAATGACCGAGTATCTATGTTACTATGTATGTCTAATCATTCATTTGGGATGTTAGTAACGAGGTGTTGATAGTGAACTTTTTTTTAAGAACGATATAGCAGTTTAGTTTCTCTTAGACATATATACTAACTTTTAAATATAGATTTGTGGAAAGCTTTACATCTAACAGTCTGGTTGGTGCAACTTTATATATGAAATTCAACCCTAATCTTCTATTCTATTGCTACATGTCGTTGTAGCTTAGAGCACCCACTATGGCAACTTCTTTGTCGCGTTTAATTTTCTACTCTTCTTGCGTTTAAACAAACGCATGTTTTCGTTAGCATTATAGTACATACATAAATACGAGCACATACCGATGAGTCATGCACATCGAGAATGTACAAAATGGCATGTTTAAAATTAAATAAAAATCATAATGTTGCAGTGCAGGTTTTTGACAACTTATAATGTTAAATTTAAAAACCAAAATATGATAATGGCATTGACCATTGAAATACAGAATACATGTCTCGAAGATGCCCTCCAGCCGCGTTTGTACACGGTCCAACTAAACCGAGTCCAAGCAGACACGCACCACTGCCTGAACCCTAAACCCTCGGGCCTCCGCCTCCACCGCCCAACACTCTTCCACCCCGCTGTCTCACGCCGCCGCCGCCGGCCCCGTGCCGGCGCTAATTGACTCGCGTGGAGTGGAGGTCCGCGTTCGTCTGGATTTGAATTTTCTTCTGTTGTTGGTGAGCAGCCCGAGCTTGCTCCGATTTTTTTTTTGTCTGAAAAACTACATAACTCAAATTGTTTTTTCCGTTTCTGGAATAGGCGCTCCAATCCGTCTAATTTGCCGCGGATTTCTTTGCGGCGTCGGTGGAGCGCCGATTGCAGTTTCGATTTGGGGGTTGAGGCTTCGTTCTCGATGGCGCTTCGGTTCGAGGTGAGTCGATGCTTTACCAACTTAAAGTTCCTCCTCTGCTGCTTCTGCTACTGCGGGTTCCTGGCTGAATTTGTAAGAGCTTGCCACACGTTAGTGCTGTCGACGCAGATAAGGTTGCGTTGCTTCGGCAGCCTAGGTGATATAGATAAGCCGTTGGGGGTGGAATACCTGATTCTTACAAATGTTTGTTTTGAGTACTTGCTTCAGCAACCACAGATTCGCAGTTAACTGCCTTGTCCAGTTGGGATACTGGGAGTTGACCCATGCTGTCCTTGGCTAGGCACGTGTATTCCTAAGCTAGGAGCCGTATATGCCTTTTCTTTTTTGAGAGAGAAATTGTCTTTTCCTGTCCATATAAGTTGAGGCACGCGCTGTTCGTTACTGCTATGCTGGTTATTTAAAGGCAGAATCTTTTGAGGTTTAGTTGCCTCGCTCTTTATTTCTGTTATGTTCTTCACTGTGGTGAAACTACAGAGTATAGTGGTCCATGTGGTAGGGCAAGGTAATCAGGAAAAGTTAAAGTCGGGCATGTTTATTTTCCACATGGCAGATGCTGTCAGAGTGACATGGTCCAGATGAGCTGGCGTCACTGTAAGCTCATCAGCACATCTTGTGGCTCTTGTCCAACTTTTCCTCTCTGTTGGATAAACTGATGTGAGGTGGCTGGTTGACCCTGTATGAAGTACGATCTTATAAGTCTGGAACACAAACTATAACGTTTTGAAATCGTTGTGCTGAAATAGAGCATTCAGCATAAGGAAGGAAGCAGATATGAGAATATTTTTGTTTGTTCTTGCAGATACTAGGACGATTCAACCGTGCCCGTGCAGCTCGATTAACTCTCCCCCACTTTACCTGTCAAACACCACTTTTTATGCCTGTTGGCACTCAAGGTACAACCTGGTCGGTATTTATGCCATTTTTTTTCATTTGCATGTGCAATCTGCTATTTGTTTTCCTCTGTTATAGTTATACTTATTTGCCCCATTTCTGTATGACAATTGCTCAATGAGAAGATCTGAAAGAATTAGGCTGCTGCCTTTATTTTTCTCTTCTTTTCCAATCTCTGAATTGTCGTTGTTTCAAGAGTACATTCCTTTTCATAAAAATGGTTCAATATGGCAGATTTTGATGTGCTTAAATTTTGTGGAATTGTGTGCACATTTACGGGATCTTACAGTCTTTCTTGGTTTGTTGTGCTTTTTATTCAGGTACAATAAAAGGCCTTACCACTGACCAGTTAGAGGAAATAGGTTGCCAGATTATACTTGGAAACACCTATCACCTTGAACTTCGCCCAGGATCTCGGCTTATTGATGACTTGGGTGGCCTTCACAAATTTATGAATTGGAAAAGGGCATTGCTGACAGATTCTGGTGGTTTCCAAATGGTTGCTCCAAATCTTGGTTTTTTAACACGTTAAATGTCATGATGGACCATTTGGACATGCGGAACTAATGCGTTAAATATTTGCATCTTATATGGAGTACAAAACTTGTTGGAAGCTGTCTCTGCACAAACACATTATCATTTATATTTCATATGGAATGCAAGCACATATGCATTTTTCCCCTGTTGATGTAGCTGTCAGTTGTGCTGCTGTGTTGCTAATTCGCTGAGCATTCTTTTTTAGGTTTCTTTGCTGCATTTGGCTGATATTACCGAGGAAGGAGTTACATTTCAGGTAGATTATTGTAGTAGCCACATATAAAGTTATGCTTTTGTTCTTTATTGTTGTCCCATTAAGTTTTTCTTAGTATCGTGGTTTGGTTTCTGCAATATTGATCTGCCAGCTGTGTAATATAGTTGAATTAAATATCTGTTGTGATGTATTGTGGTTTTTAATGTATCACTATACATATTGGTTCTTCACAGATAACTATTTCTTCAATTTGCTGTCACAAAAATAATCAGAATTAGGTTCAACTTTGCTGCATGCTTGGTAAGATGACTTAGTTGATCAGCTTATGATATATAAGAATATTAACATTGTTGTCCTTTATGTTCTTTATTTTCACTGTGTAAACTTCCATTATATGAGGAACACGATGACTACATAACTCTGGCATCTTCCTTTCAGACCGATGGAGAAGTAATAATTAGCTGATATTTTGTTCCAACAAATCCTTTTTTATTTGTTACATTATGTAGTGTATGTTGTTGAAATATTATGTTTTACTGTTGCTTCTTTATCATATCATTATTTGCAATGTTATCTTTTGCCTCGTTTGTAAAAGCAAATTTGCTCATGCATTGCTAATTTAATCTGTCTCTGGATTATGTTCTGGATAAGCTTTAATGGTGCCGTGAGCTGCTTTTTTCTTTTTGGTACCTTCTCTGATTGATTTCTCTTGCATGCCAAATCTATAGTCACCCGTTGATGGGAAGCCCATGCTCTTGACACCTGAGGAATCAATCCATATTCAGGTGTGGCCTTTTTTTTAGGCAGCTTTCTGCTCATCATAGAATTTGATTTTTGCTATGACAAAAGCCAGGTTATATACATGTACGTGTGCTGACTGGTGCCCACTTTTCATACTTCTGGATCATGAATGCAGAATAATATTGGAGCTGATATAATCATGGCTCTTGATGACGTTGTAAAGACAACAATTACTGGCCCAAGGATAGAAGAAGCTATGTACCGCACCCTTCGTTGGATTGACAGGTGTATAGCTGGTATGATTATTAATCTGGCTGAACAAACTATGGAATGTGTAGCAATTAGTGATAGTCAAGTTAGATTTTGTATCATTTGACTAAGGTCTGTTCAATGTTCAATGTAGCTCACAAGAAACCGGATGTCCAGAACTTATTTGGGATTGTTCAAGGAGGATTGGACCCAGTTCTTAGGTAACTTCATCTTTGTTGTTATATTCAGTACATGTATTATTGATTATTATTGGTACATACCATCAGTTAGATTGAAAACTTACTGTGCAATATTTTCCCCCTGATTCCAGAGATATCTGCGTGAGGGGCCTGGTCGAGCGCAATCTTCCTGGGTATGTTACAATCTTAAATTTCATGGAATTGATGGGTTCACGAACACAATTTCTTTCCATGCCACTTTCCCTTAGTAACATACTTGTTTATACTTTTATTATGCACAGCTGATTTTATCTTGATTTTGGCTTTTCTATTTTTTTTATGAAACATTTTGGCTTTCCTATTATTACAGCATTATATACCTTAAAAGTTTTCCCTCCTTTAGATAGGTTTGTTATTATACTTGCCTCTACTGCTCCATTCTATTAAGCTCGTGGTTGAAATATTTATCCTTCTGTTGTAGATACGCAATTGGTGGTCTTTCTGGTGGTGAAGATAAAGAATCTTTCTGGCGTGTTGTTGCCCAATGCACTGCTGGATTGCCTGACAATAAACCACGTTATGTTATGGTATACTGTGTTCATGTTGAATCAAATATTGTGTTCTGTTTGCATGTGGTTTGATTTGGTTTCAACTGTGTAGCACATACAGATTCTTAGTGTTGTTAACTTTACTAACTTGCTGTAATGCTAATTTGCAGGGTGTTGGCTATCCACTTGATATTGTAGTATGCAGTGCTTTGGGTGCAGACATGTATGACTGCGTCTATCCCACACGGACTGCTCGCTTTGGGACTGCACTTGTGCCTGAGGTACGGAAATCATGTATATGCTAGAGAGGAATTATTTTGACATTTCTACCTCATTTGCTGAGGAGATTCTCCTGTTTTTTGTGCCCTTTAGTGTCACGGCAGTGTCTATGCTTTTCTTATGTTTATTCTTTTATTACTCTTCTTAGGGTGTCCTGAAACTGAAACAAAATGCAATGGCAACTGATGAACGACCAATCGATCCAACATGTTCATGCATGGTAAGTCTATGAAGGGAGGAAAGCTTTGGCAAATTAATACGAGAATCTTTTTTGGTGGGGTTTTATAACATGGTCATCTTGCCAGGTGTGCAAAAAGTATACACGTGCTTACTTACATTGCCTTGTCACGAAAGATGCTATGGGCTCTCAGCTATTGTCATATCACAATTTATCATTTATGTTGCGGGTATGCTAATTAATCGTTTTCACATTATCTTTGTTGTTTAAGTGTTAAGAACTGTCACTTGATTATTTACCTCTCAATTTCAGTTAAGTAGAGATCTCCACACGTCAATTATTGAAGGACGGTTTCCAGAGTATGTTGTTTCATCGTACCTAAAATTTTTATTTGATTTTTCAATGAAATTTGCATTGCTAATAATGTTATTTTTTGTGCTATATTGTAGATTTGTGCGAGGATTCTTGCGGACGCAGGTTTGTTGCTTTCTATTGTATTATGCACATAATGTCAGTTGTATTCTCAGAAAATAAATAGACATATATGATGCACACTCTTATGTGTTTGAATTAAAAAGTAACTGAGAAACAAGCTGCTTCCTTATATGTGTATTGCTGCTAGGTTTCTCTAGAGAAGAGGGAGATTCCATGATGTTCTTTCTTGATACTTACTATTGTGTACTTATTAATTAAACCTTGTAACAGTTTCCAAAGGGAGATGTTCCGAAGTGGGTCTGTAATGCAATGGAGGTTGCTGGCATCGACATATCTGAATGCTGTGCTTCCACCAAATGCATGGTGCCGAGTCTGGATCCACCTTTGTACGTACCAGTTCAAGCGAATGAAGCTGTGCCAAATTAAGGCACATCCTCCTGATTAACATGACAGGATTTCACAAGTTTTAGTCACACACATAGGCCGGCTTAACCGCTTGAGCATAGAATTTTCCAATAGTATGCTGAAGCTAGCCGATAGGTTTTTGATAGCTTTGACAGGTGTCGTATCTTTAAGAAACAACAAAAGGGCGTGTGCTACTGGGGATTATAGCATGTGGGTTGATCATCCATGATGAGTGTATTTTGATAACTCTTGTGTGGATTGATCCTCAGTTATGATGACATTTTGCATTACCCTGCTCATTAAAGAATTCTAGCTCTGCAACATTGAAGCTTACCTTGGTGTTTTCCGTGCTTTAAATGTGCATGCATGAGTCATTTTCATTGATGTTGTTGACAATCTCTTGGTCTTGGCATTGCTGGATAGCGTCAACAAAACCTTTCATCGGCATTCACTTCCGAGCACATCACTTCCTGTTTCTGAAGCCAGACGTTGTGACATTTTCTGAAGTCATGGTATCAGTATGCAACTTTAGTTTGCAGCCATACACACCAAAACTTGATCCTGCCAGATCACATAATTCAAAACAGACTCGCGTAACAACCTTAACTTCAAAGTTGTGATCTGGTCAGCTAGCTATATCTAGCACATCGATGCTGATTGACCAACGTAGAGCTCTGGGGCATCACATCATGGCTAGATACAATGAGCCTCGAGCAACCTCGGTTGCAGTGCATCAAGATTCAAAGAGCACCAGCAAAACGATCATGCATGCGTATCACAAAAGTCAAACCTGTTAAATTTTGATTATAAGTGCCAGGAAAAAAAACTCAAAAATGACGGCGTAAAAACGATGTTGCTATATTCATCACGAAACTAAATATCAAAACACATGACATTTTTATATTTAAATTGATTTAAATTCATGAATGCTGTTGGTTAAAGTTAAAAATACTTTACTACTTTGATCAAACTTAGAAATGCTTGTGTTGTGGGACGAAGAAAGTACATCACAATTGAAAAGCTATTATTCTAAACATGACATTTGATGGTTAGATGGAAACAACCACTAAGCAGTGTCTTTCTAATTTAATGCAAATCAAACATTCTTGTGGAATAAAAGTTCTTACATATAACTCTGTCTATTTTTAATGGTTGGAACATTTGTTAATACTTATATAGGACATTTTTTGCTAATTTTTTATTATTCCAATAATAATTTCGCAATATATTGAAACATGATTTTTTTCTTTAATTTTCGCACCCCACCTCCCCATTCCCCAGTGAGGCAGTGGAGTGACCCCAGCCCCCTGGCCCTGAGCTAATCGGTTCCTTCCCTTCTTCCTCCCGCGACCAGCGAACCCGCAGCCGCAGGCCTCCATGCTACTTGCTCCCACCGACACGAAGCGCGCGGCCCTCCTCGAACGAGTCCTTCTCCTGTAGCCTCCTTCGTCATCCTCCTCTTCCGGCTGCCCCCGCTGGTCGACGGGTGCGGGGCGGAGATCCGTCGAAGCTTCGATTGGCATCTTCTTCTGGCTGGTAAGAAAGCCCTAGCTCGATGGATTTTTCCTAGGCGTAAGTTCTACCACTGCTAGCTAGCTAGTACTCTGTATCCGCCTGCTGCCACACCCAAGTGCGAGCCGCCCGCAAGCCGCACGAGCTCCATCCCCACCTCCTGCTCGCCATCCCACCACGATCTCCTGTTCGAGTTCCGTCCGATCTCCTCAGATCCGCCCGCGCGCCTCGCAAGGAGCCTATCTCAGGCTGCCGGCGACCAGGTTAGTCGAGGGGATTTGGATTTCGGCGGGGATTATTCCCATCCCAGGCTGTAGAAGACAGGATGAAGGCATAAATTGATCATTTAGATTGGTCTAAGAACTTGTTTGCTTTCGGTATGTTCCGTTCCTTTGTTTGATAATTGTGTTTACAAGCGGTAGATGACCTTTAATTGATGGAATGGGTATATTTTAAGGTATGCGCTTTTACATACCCATTCATGTTAGTTACGGTTGTTTGGATTAGGCCTGCAAACAAGCATCATGTAGTCAACACTTGGGATGAAAGCAAGGTATGATCAAGCTTCACGTGGTTCTTGCTTTGGGAGCAATCAACACAGCACATCTAGAATATGTGATTGTGAAGCTTCTCAATATGGGTCTGAAAAGAAAAAGGAAAATTGTTAGCCTGGGTCAGCAACCTTTTTGGAGGGACTTAAATGATAGGTGTGGTTCAGACCATGATGGATGTGCAGTTTCGGTTTGAAGCTTTGATTTTCTATCCATAGGCTGCTTCTAGTGTAACACTATGTAATGCCGCATACCAGATGGCTTAAGATAAGTCCGGTTGGAGACATTTTGAAGGGTGGATAACTTTAGAGAACATGCTCTGAACGCATAGGATTTAGTTCACTCCATCGATCTTTGGGAGTGTGACAAACCATTGTGTTAGTGTCAGCTGCCCAACTATTATTCTTAGTTCCATTTCCTCTCTGGGTTGCAGTGAGGTATTTTGGGAATCTGTTCATGAAATTTGGAAACATATTTTGGACAATTCAATGCTTGCCGAAATTTACTTTGCTTGAATCCCCTTACCCTCTTGTTAGCATGTGAAGTGTCTATGGATAAATTAACTTTCAACCATTCGTATGTTGGTCACATCTGGTTGCAGCTATGTTTGTTGAAACGGTTACCTCTACACATGTGACCTGAGTTCGAATGTGCTTTTGCAGGTGCATATCTTTTGGCTGCTTATTTGAAGACAACTAACTTTGATCGTGGAGGGAAGAAGTAATGATCCGCCCAGGCTCTAAGGAGTCGCAAAATAATGATAACAATAACCAGAAAGTTCATCCTCAACCAATTGATGAAAATATGAACCAGAACGGAAACTCCATGGACACTATGATTGGAAGGATATTCAACAACATATCCTCTTTAAAATCTGCATACATTAAGCTGCAGGAAGCACACACCCCATATGACCCAGACAAGATCCAAGCTGCTGATAAGCTTGTCATAGAGGAGCTCACAAGGCTTTCAGAACTCAAGCATTCTTACAGAGAAAAACACCCAAAGCCTGTAGCAGCATCACCTCAGGATTCACGCTTGCTTACTGAAATTCAAGAACAGCAGAACTTGTTAAAGACATATGAGGTCATGGTCAAGAAGTTCCAGTCCCAGATCCAGACTAGAGACACGGAGGTTAACCATTTACAGCAGCAAATTGACGAGGCTAAACTCCGGAAGTCAAAGCTTGAGAAGAAATTGAAACAAAGAGGCCTGCTAAACAAGGAATCCGAGGAATCTGATGAAGAAGAAAACTACTTTTCCATTGAGTTGACACCAAGTTTGTTTACATCTGCTGTTGATAATGCATACCAGTCGATACATGACTTTTCAAAGCCTTTGATCAATATGATGAAGGCTGCAGGGTGGGATCTTGATGCTGCTGCTAATGCAATCGAACCGGCTGTGGTGTACACAAGAAGGGCTCATAAAAAGTATGCATTTGAGTCCTATATTTGCCAAAGAATGTTCAGTGGGTTCCAAGAAGAGAGCTTTTCTGTCAAGGATTCTAACATTTCTGTTTCCAATGAAGCTTTCTTCCACCAATTCCTTGCAGTACGAGCCATGGATCCTTTGGATGTCCTCAGTCAAAACCCTGATTCAATTTTTGGAAAGTTCTGCCGAAGCAAATACCTATTACTTGTGCACCCAAAAATGGAAGGTTCTTTCTTCGGTAATATGGATCAGAGAAACTATGTCATGAGCGGTGGCCATCCAAGAACACCTTTCTATCAGGCATTTCTGAAGCTAGCCAAGTCCATATGGTTGTTGCACAGGCTGGCGTACTCTTTTGATCCAAAGGTCAAGGTCTTTCAAGTGAAAAAGGGAAGTGAATTTTCGGACATTCACATGGAAAGCGTTGTCAAGAACATCATCCTAGATGAGGGTGCAGAGAGGCCTAAAGTTGGCCTGATGGTGATGCCTGGTTTTTTGATTGGGACCAGTGTCATACAGTCTCGGGTGTATCTTTCTAATGTCAAATGTGCTGACTGAATATGGCGCAGTGAACCTCATCAGATGAGGTGGAGGGTTGTCTTGTATCTGCTGTATTCGTGTTGTCTGTCCAAAATGCTATGCCTCGTCGGTATCAGAAACAAACTTTAATGGTCTTACTGTTTTCAGTAATACAATATTATATATTTTTTGTTTCTCGAGTTAGATTTTCTCATGTTGTGTATTTGGTTCAATATTTGATATGTAAATATAATCTGTCTGCTCTGTCTGTCTGGGGATTTGTACATTCCCGTTAATTTGACATGCTTTTTGCCTAATCAGTTCCAACGCAGTATAGGGAAAGTGTTTTATGTTACCATGTTGTAACGTGGTCTTCTGAAGTTCATTGGGAACCAGTTTATTAATATCATCTCTGCTACTCCATTCTGTCTCAAAAATAAGCGTATGAATTTACATTGGAACTAAGGTGATGGTAACGATGACGATGTTGCTAATCAACTATCCCTAAAGATGGGTTGCAAGTATAGTACAATAGTAGTTGAATCACGCGAATGATGGATAGATAGATGGCCCTTACTTATGTTCCCACCATTACTAGTGTTATTTAGAATAATACAAATTTACCTATTTAAATAAGCTATCTTAAAACTTCTGGTGTGCTAATGTAAAATCCAAGAGCTCCAATCCGAAGAAAATACCCCTAGATAGGATGAAGGATTTGATCATAACTTGAAGTTAAACTTGGACGGACAGATGTCCCATGCTAATAAAAATCACAATCTTTATATTTTAAAGAACAATTTTTTTTGTGATTATTCCTTATGTACTAAACTAACAACATCATACATTTGAAATTGGAGTGTATAATTGATATTCTCTCATATCCTCTGCACACAATTTTCGTGGTGCCAAATTCCAGGTTGCTAGAATATATGAACTTCAGAGTTCCTTCATTGCATATCAAATCCATCATATTCCAAAATATTGTTTAATTGAGCTTCTCAATTCGGACAAAACTAAAGGGACTAGAGTACTTGTACTCACTCAAATTAAGCTGGTATTTCGAAAAAAAACTTTAATTAAGCTCCCCGTTCCCCCAACTAGTACTCCTAGTTGGAATGGTAACGACGGTCATATATACCCTCGAGCATAAAACGTTGCAAAGTACAGAAACTCAAAGCTCGTCCTTATTCTGCACAAATTCCATTTCCTTCATTTTCTTTTCACGAAATGAAACAACAATTAAGCTGGCAATAAGCACAGAGAGCAAGTAGCAGGCAGCATGGCCTGATTCCGTGAACCTGAAGAATATGGTTGCCGTGTATAAGGGACGATTCTGTAGTTAGACATGCTACGTCGTTGTTAGAGTCATATTCCAAACATGCCGTTATCCAGTTCCATGGAAATATCCACTAACCAATTTCTCTATCACAAAGTACCACATTTTCAAGCATGTTGAGATCGACCAATTCTTATGTAGGATTTCCGACCGGGATCCAGTAGCTAGCTTCGGTTCGTTCTAAACCAGTCAGCACACCAAGTACAACATAAAGAGATCAATTCTTCAGTGTATTGACAAGGAATAGTTCTTGGTCAGCTGTTGAAGTTAAACGCGCAAGCGCCTGCAAAGTGCATGATTCAGAACTCAAGCATTCTTACAGAGAAAAACACCCAAAGCCTGTAGCAGCATCACCTCAGGATTCACGCTTGCTTACTGAAATTCAAGAACAGCAGAACTTGTTAAAGACATATGAGGTCATGGTCAAGAAGTTCCAGTCCCAGATCCAGACTAGAGACACGGAGGTTAACCATTTACAGCAGCAAATTGACGAGGCTAAACTCCGAAAGTCAAAGCTTGAGAAGAAATTGAAACAAAGGGGCCTGCTAAACAAGGAGTCCGAGGAATCTGATGAAGAAGAGAACTACTTTTCCATTGAGTTGACACCAAGTTTGTTTACATCTGCTGTCGATCATGCATACCAGTCGATACATGACTTTTCAAAGCCTTTGATCAATATGATGAAGGCTGCAGGGTGGGATCTTGATGCTGCTGCTAATGCAATCGAACCGGCTGGTGTGTACACAAAAAGG
>LAPY01000729.1:35172-49624 GCA_000970635.1 Eragrostis tef
TTAATTTCAATGTTCTGTATGCTTTAGATGATACTGTTATCAGCTTATGACATATCTTTCTTCACAGATATTCTTCTACATGTATAACTCTTAAGACCTTTGCCTCATCTGTTATCTGCAGAGCCAGGTATTCCGTTTCTTAAAGATGCTGAAAGAGAAGGGGAAAAAGCTATTCCTGCTCACCAATTCACCCTTTTACTTCGTGGATGGAGGAATGCGTTATTTGCTTGAGGTCCTTTGCAACTTTTGAATCTAACTGTATGCTTTGTTCATAGCATTGAGCATCCTAAAGCAAGATTTTAGAAAAATAGAATTGATTCTGGACAATGCATAGCATACACTTGTTTAAGATACTTATGCTTACCTTCTGAGGTTTGACATTACCTTCTGAATCTTATATTGAGTCCAGCTTTTGGTTGCAAATAAAACATCACAAATGCACATTCGGAGAAATTGCTGGGCGCATGCACCTTCTTATATTGCCTGACCATATATATTGAAAATAAAAACAAACAATAAGCTTGCGCATCCTTCATTTGTTTTCAACTTTTATTAAGAGCTTATTGCATTCTGTTTCTTGTCTATTTCTGGACACGGCTATGCTGAACCTATCATCCTCTGTTTTTTCATGTCTTCTGTTCTTGAAATTTCTTAGTGAATGCAGTACTCCATATACAAATTATTATGATATGTCAAATTCTTTTTTCGCACGGAGCATTATGTTAACTTGGCTAGTTCATTATTTGGTTGGGCAGGACCAGCATTTTGATGGGAATTCCTGGCGGGAACTTTTTGATGTTGTGATCGCTCAGGCAAATAAACCAACCTTCTATAACTCAGACCACCCATTCAGGTTCTGTGGAGCCCCTATGTATTATACTAAATAAAAAGATATACCATAACTCTTACTGATAATTAATGTGGCCATTAACTACCCGTGTAGGACTGTAGGTCCATTGTTAAACTTTGTATATTATAAGGAAGTAGGTCTTACTAAGTTGTCAGCTTTTAAAAAGTTCCTTTCACAATTGTGCCTACCCCAATTCTGGTTTTCTAATTATATCTTGTTATTACTTGTAGGGTGTATGATACTGAAAAGGATACCTTAGCCTTTTCTGCAGTCGACAAGTTTATGCCGAATCAAGTATATTACCACGGCTGTTTGAAATCATTCCTGCAGATCACAAACTGGAGAGGCTCAGAGGTTGAATGCTTGAACCTCAAGAAGAGTGATCTTCTGTATCTATTAATTCGACCTGAACTTTTTTTTTCTAGTTTTTACTCTCCAGGGTTATTCCGTTATTCCTATAAGATATGCTATCAATATAAGCATGAAACATAGTCAACATTCAGAAGATGGGCCTAAAAATACTGACATTTGGTAATTTTCTGTTTGGTTCCTCATGTCAGATCTTTGGTCCATGTTTAGGTTATATACTTCGGTGATCATCTTCTGAGTGACTTGAGAGGACCTTCAAAAGCTGGTTGGCGAACAGCTGCTGTTATTCGTGAACTTGAGGTGGGCATTTCTCTTTTCCCCTGAGACAACATGTAAGAAGATTCGGGCATCTGTTGCCATTTTTAAATTTATTACTTGTTGACTAGCAAGCGCCTCAGGTTGTCTTTATCTTGTTTGAACGTTGGTAATAACGAAGCTAGACAATTATTCTGGTTAATCTGATAAAAAAAAGGTGAAAAGGAGAGAAATATATTGATATGTTTGGATTTCGGAGTAGTAGCCACTTATGCTCTTAGATGACAAACAATTTTGTACCTTTCTCTTAAGAAACAACCTGCACGATCTTGTTGATTTGTCTTGACTAAGGGTCTGTATGGCAGAGCTCCATACGATATCCATGCAGGATTTTAAGTTTATAAGATAATACAAAATTTTAAGATTTTTCTGTCTAAAATAAGAACAAAATGACTTGATCAAAAACCTTTAATACAAGCAGCCCCATCAAATCCATGGACCATTTTTTCTCTTGAGCTGGATCTCTGCCAAACGGGGCCTTAATCTAACCATTTCACATTGCTTGGTCATCAACGTTCTTGATTATATTTTGTACCATGTTGCAATGATCTATGCCTTTTTTCTTCAGGATGAAATAGAAATCCAGAATAGCGACAATTACCGGTTCCAACAGGTGCGTATAGATCAGCTGTCCATGTTTATTTGATACAAGTAGATTTTATGTTTCTGTTAGGCTTTAAGCTCTGTATGTTGTTACTGTTGCTCTCAAAAACACTTCCTTTTTACTACTCCCTCTGTCCTGAATTACTTGTCGTTTTAGCACTGGGCACAAAGATTAAGGAGAAGTGAAAAAGGTAGGTGCGCATAAAACGAGTAGAGGAGAGATATAGATAGAGGTGTATTGGAAAAGAGAGGTGTATTGGGATGCAAGGATGACAAGTAAATTGGGAAAACTGGATGTGTAGGATGACAAGTAATATGGGACGGAGGGAGTACATTTTTATGTAAGAGTTAGTTGAAGGTATTTTACTGCCATCAGTGCCATGACAGATCAATCATGAACTGGTAGATATTCCTGAGCAAACCAAATTCCATACACAACATAGCAATCCTACCTTAATGATTGTTACCAGCAGTTTTGGTTAAAAATTTTATGATTCTAGCTTGATTAGAATATGTTAATTTTTAGGCCATTTTGAATAGATATTTGCAAAACTGAAGCAGTGCAAATTATAACTAGATTCTATTGCTATACATCCTGCCTAAATGCTATGATGATCATCACGTTCTATTACAATTTTTTGCATGGCTAATAGTTAGGACAATTTAGTGTGTAAAATAACTGTACACTGTTTGTCTGTAATTGCCTCTTAATTCATCTCTCTGTGTTAGATTGTTGTTGTAATGTCTGCTGTGAATCCACGTTATCAGTACATTTTTATGCGTCAACTTGCAAGATTCAGTATATGAAACTCACTTTTAGGCAGAGTAGGCTCTTTCTCTGTTACCAGTTGCATCACAAATGTCGCGGGGACATTCTGCCTTTTTGCATTTCATGTGCATAATCTGATTACAATACCAGACATGCATTGTTCGTCCATAATTTTTTGTCCGCGTGAGATTCTTAATCAATTTGTTTAACTATATCCTGTACCACAGGCAAAGTTAAGTTTAATACATGATATTCTTGGGAAAGTCAATGCAACAGTGGTTAGCACAAAGAAAGGCCAAGTGTACAGAGCATTGCTTGATGAATTGAACGCAGAAAGACGCCAATGTCGAGCTGGGATGCGAGAACTGTTCAATTCCTCTTTTGGTGCAACATTTCTTACGGATACTGGAAGGGAATCATCATTTGCCTATCACATTCATCAATATGCAGATATTTACACTAGCAAACTAGAGAACTTCTTATCATATCCCCCTGAATCATGGCTTCATCCACCTCATGACATAAAGATCATGCCACATAATGCAAAGGTAGTTTATATCTCCTACTTAAATGGAATTTTTGTGATATCAATCAGAATGATGATTTTAGACTCCATTTTGTAGGTTCCTGCTAGTTTGTTCAGTGCCTCATAGTTTCTTCAATCCATGTGCATGTTATGTGTGAGACCATGGGAGTGGACTGCCTCTGCATTTGCAGTCACATGAAGCACGACATGATGCATATCTAACCGAACAATATGCTAGTTAAGCAGTCGTTCTCCTGGCTAAGAGGCAGAAATGGCAGCTGCGTGACCTTTTGCTTTGAAGAAGATTTCATCGGAGGAGTTGCTTCCCTTGTTATTTCTCAAACTATGTGGATATTCTATAAAGCAAATACTTCTTGAGAACCTAACAATTTGTAATGGTCGTCAATAAAAGTGTTGACCACTATTATCTTGTCTTTCCATTTTATTTCCATTCTGGAAATACGTGTGCTGCAATTACCAGCAGAAAATCAAGGTTTGAACAGTTCCATTTTCAGGAATCTTGTCTCTTGCACATACCATCTTAAGCATTTTTCTTTGGCACGATCTACCTATTTCTTTGAACCAATAAGTGCATTGTTCCAAGATTGTCTTGTGTTAATGTAGATATACAGATTATCTAGAGTTCCACCTTAGTCTATGAAACGCACAGCAAATTGCTAAATTTCTGTCAAATAAATTGCATCGAAACATTAAAAGATAATATATGATCTGGTGAACGTGCTACTTGTCCTTTTCTGTTATGAGTTGACCATCATGATTTTCACTGTTCCTAGTTACAGAGACCGGCTGGAGTTCCAGTTCTTGCTTGCCTGACCGCAAAGACCTGAAATATTGAGAATAACATCAATTTGAAGCTGCATTCTTTTGTTGAAACAAGCAGCATAATTTGTGATTAATTACAGAATTTGATCACCTCTGACGGAAACTCAGTGTGTTTGCTCGTAACGGGAGCACAGCTGCAGGTGCACATGATGCATATCTAACCGAACAATATGCTAGTTAAGCAGTCGTTCTCCTGGCTAAGAGGCAGAAATGGCAGCTGCGTGACCTTTTGCTTTGAAGAAGATTTCATCGGAGGAGCTGCTTCACTTGTTGTTTCTCAAATTATGTGGATATTCTATAAAGCAACTACTTCCTGAAAACCTAACAATTTGTAATGGTCGTCAATAAAAGTGTTGACCACTATTATCTTGTCTTGCCATTTTATTTCCATTCTGGAAATACGAGTGCTGCAATTACCAGCAGAAAATTAAGGTTTGAACAGTTCCATTTTCAGGAATCTTGTCTCTTGCACATACCATCTTAAGCATTTTTCTTTGGCACGATCTACCTATTTCTTTGGACCAAAAAGTGCATTGTTCCAAGATTGTCTTGTGTAAATGTAGATATACAGATTATCTAGAGTTCCGCCTTAGTCTGTGAAACACACAACAAATTGCTAAATTTCTGTCAAATAAATTGCATCGAATCAGTAAATGATAATCTGTGATCTGGGGAACGTGCTACTTGTCCTTTTCTGTTATGAGGTGACCATCATGATTTTCACTGTTCCTAGTTACAGAGACCGGCTGGGGGTCCAGATCAGCTGCATTCTTTTGAAATTCTGAATAACAGTTTATGCTGAAACAAGCAGCATAATTTGTGATTAATTACGGAACATGATCACCTCTGACGGAAACTCAGTGTGTTTGCCCGTAACGGGAGCACAGCTGCAGGTGCAGAGCGACATTCAGCAATCTCGGATTGCGCATCCGAGGAACACGTCTACTCTCAGAAACAAACACCAAAGGCCATCAGTTATCAGCAGGGATGCAGGTAAGAGCCTGATGATGCTTTCAGAAAGCAAACACTCACTCGCTGTCGAAGTGGGGTCTGCTCAGGTCTTCGCGTGTCATCCATTCCCTCTTTTCGCTCATCCTTCAGAGCTTTCATACATTTCAATACGTAATACATGAGACCCCCGCATAGGCATAGCATTATCGGGATCTGAATTGCCACCACCGTTCTAAGCCCTGAAAAATATTTGTCGCAGAATGTTGTGAAACACATGACCACCAAATAAGGGAAAACTCTAACAAGAAATATACCAGCATTGGTGCTTACAAAGAGGTGTTCCCAAGTTTATATGTTTTGTTTTGACTAGATGAATAGTCGACACAGCAAACAGTGACGCCGACATCATGCCTGAACAGTCAGGATAGCATCCATAGTTTCCCAGGTCGTTTACGGTGATGGTCAAGCTTGTGTCATGGCTTGAACCCTGCAAGATAAACATACATCACTTTATCCTGAGTATGCATCCTTATTAGCCGTAGAAATTAACATTATCCAACTTTCAGAATTTATACAACTGCTAATTCAAATCAAATATAACACAAAATAATCGGCTGAAATGATATGAGAAGATAGAAGATCTGTTACGCTGTAAAACAGGTTCTGCATCACATTGTTGCATTCCTGAACATTTCCAAGGAGTCTGATGCCACTTCCTCTCAGATCAATTGTTAATTCGTGAAATGGCAACCAACTGTTAATTCCTTCAGTCTTCAGCTCCACATTAGAAATGATACCAGCTGGCAATGTCGTCGTTAATGTTCCCTCAAAGACTTCTAGGGAGAGTTCTAGCAGAAAATCAGACTTGTTCCCTGCGAAATGAGGGGCAGAATTACGTTTGATCCCAAGGGCAGGTAAAATATGTCGGTATAGACAGAGCTTTTTTTTTCAAGTTAAAATGTTTTGACAATGGAGAAAAAGCTAAATATCTCAACTAAGAAATTAGATTCTTCATAACATCCATACAAAAATATAACACATATAAAGCACCTGGGTAATTGCGAAGATCAGGTTCAACAATGGAAAACTTGAAATTGTCCACGTTATTGTCAAAGATCTTATATCCTTTTATTGATTCGTTGCCACCCAAGAAAATTGATTTTGGAGCTAGTATCATTGGAGGATCATTGATTGGTTCCACGATGATTGGAAACTTAGCGTCTTCTATACCATTTCTGTTCGCAGCATATAGCAGTATAACATCATTTCCATAGAAGTCTTCATTTCTGCACATGGTGATACCGTTATTCGAAGTGAAAGACTAGAAGAATTCTTGTGAAACATTAGGGCTTGTAAAATGCTAAGGGAGATCCACATTTTTTATTAGTACCCGATATATTGCAGAAATTGTAGCGCATCGTTTACCGCTTCTACTGTTCCTTCTAATATCAGATCATTATTACTTCCCCTGCTTGTTGAAAGTTCATAATCTGATGGCTGTTGAAGTTTCTCTGGCATAGGAGCAAGGAACACATTTCCAGACTGTGCTTTCACTGTAACAGATATATTTTCTGTTATATCTGAATATACTAATTTGATCCCCGGAAATCCACTGCCAAAAACATACCCATATTTTATCAGCTCAGAAAGCAAAATAAAAGAGACCAAATTAGAGGTACTCTTTGTACTTTGCTGAATTAAAAGCATGGCTTACTCAAATTTTGGGCCCAATATATCTTCAGTTACATGCAGCTTCTGTGGTAAAGATATGAATTGGGGTGGTCTGCAGCGAACAGATATGAACACCGTTCCAGTTAAGACACTGTTATTCTCATCAGATACTGTGTATGAGAACGAGTCGTTCCCAAAGAATCCTTCAAAGGGGGTGTAACGAAATATCTGGCTGAACTGCAGGACTGATCCATGAAGTGGCTTCAGAGGAAAATGAAAGTTATCATCAAGTCAAAATGCGAAGTAGTAACAGAGTAATGAGAGCGCTGAATTTGCAAAGTTTATTTCATGACATGAACTTACTGAAGATGAGTTAACTTTCCTTCCTGCGATGTAGTTATTTGACAGTACATCAAAGGAAACTGATTCATCCTCCCATACTGAAACGCTTACATTTTTAGCATCTGGAAAGTATTTATCTGAAAAGAGATATGTCATCAAAAACAGTGACTAATTTTCTTCCTATTCCTAGAAAAAAGAACTAATGTTCTACCCAACTTAATTTCCTCTCGATGAAACTAGAATTTAACCAGACATTTCATCTGACCAACTTCTTGTTCCTTTTCCAAGGGACTAATCTGTAGTGAAGAAAACTTTACCTTCAAGAACATGGACTTCAAATGGACAGGGAGCCAGTTGCTTATCTTCAAATTGAACACACACACCAAATGAGCCGAGGTAATTTGCCACATAGCGAGCAGTATATGATCCATCCCTGTTGTCAACGAATTCCCCTGGTACAAAGTTTTTTTTGTTCGTAGAGTCTCCAGCAGTTGCAGATGTTAACTGAAATTTCAACTTTGACTCCAAAGATACCACCGGGTTCATGAATGAGTCGGCAAGCCGGACAATTACTTGATTTTGAACTGATCTTTTGACCCTAGGATCAAATATCAGAACATTTGATAAAGACGCATTGATTGCACCTGGAAAAATGTGGATTATGTTATGGGAAGTTTCCAGCAAAAAAAATGTTATGGGAAGTTAGAGGTCAATCAGCATATAAAAAATTCAACATACATGACGAGAACAGTGCTGTGATGTGCTGAACATGGATTATAGGAATGTGAAACTGATTAAAAATGGGACACAAGAGAGACGAGCAAACCCGGTAAAACTGTCATGGCATAGGGATTTCCACCATTTAGCAATATGTTCCCGCATAATACCAAAATTTCATATTCACCAGCAATTTGAGGAGTATATGAAACATTAAATTGACTGGCTTGCACAGTTGCGTTTTCAGCAATGATCTAATAATAAGAAAATGCATTTCAGTAACCTGTGTTTTTTATCTTAACCAAATTAGGCAGAGAAAAGTGTACTTTCCTCCTGTTGGCCAGCAGGACCAAGATTGAATGAGCTTGGTCCTTCCGCAGATATCATCCCTGTAAATTTATTTGATATTAGAGAACAAATTTATTCCAGATTACTTGAAGCTTTAAGTAATTATACCATAGTACCATTTGGGTCTCTTATAAGCGAAACAACTGGGTACACAGAAGCAGTGGCACTTTTACTTAATATATTTACTTGCACTATTGCAGTTTCAACCGGAGAAGGGATGCCATACTCATCCTCTAAGAAAACAGTGAACGATGACGTTGAACCGGCAACAGAATGTGCTAAACCAGATCCATTAGCAAAGCTGTTTGATCCGTTGCAATACCCTGAAAGGAGCAACTTGCAAGATTAGGAATCGAGCACCTCTAGTACTGGCAAAGCAAATGGCACGCCAAGCAATTACTGAAACCTTTGAAACTTAACACAGAGGGGAAATAAAAATAAACTGACATACCTAGAAATACATCGAACTTGTAAGCCTTATTGGCAACCGTTTGGTTCGACTTAGCATCGAAAACTGTGAGCTCGTACTCTCCAGTAGGTACATCGAAAGTGAGCAGCTGAACTCCATCGGCCACTGCTTCCATCGAAAGGTCCGTTACCGGGTAATAATACTTTGTGGCGTTTTCGCCCACTCGGTCCACTCGTGCATCAAACGGATGAATCTCGGGAAAAATATTCCCAAACGTGTCTCTCTGATAGAGAAATATCTCCACCTTGGAAAATACTTGGAAATGATTTGTTCCATGCTTCCAATAACAGTCGCATTTCGATACGTCCATTTGGCCTGAAACAAGATAAAAGTGCATTGCTAAATTATGACGTTTGCGCCAAGTTTCTCATATATACATAGCTTCTATTTATATGCATATTTCTGTAATTCTTCTTCTTAATGAAATACGTGCTCCACACGTTCTTGAAAAAAATAAAGATTCTTCTGCTCTAACAGTCTAACCTGGCTTCACTGTCAGCCGCAGAGGAGAACCACGAAACTCCGTGTTATTCCCACGAACATGCACCAGGATGTCTCCCGCAAGAGTGTACCCACCAAAATCAAAGCTGAGCCGGCCATCATCCGTCCACCCATTGTAATGAAAATCAATCAACTCCACGCTTGATCCATTGACGTAGGACCCCGACACGGCGAAGAAGCCATCGAGCGGCACGTCGGAGCCGCGCGGGATGGCGTTGCCGAAGGCGTCCCTGGCGACGACAGCCAGGTGCGACCTCGCCCCGGCCACCTGCTCGCCGCCGGAAATCCACGACACGGCGGACGTGGCCGGGTGCACGCCGGCCGCGGCGACCGTGAACTGGAGCGACGACTCGCCGGCGACGGCGAACCGCTCCTCGGCGACGAGCGCGACGAAGTCCCCGGCACGGAGGGGCACGAAGGTGATGTTCCAGGACGACGGGTCGCCGCCGTCGACGTGCGCGGCGACCCACCGACAACGAGAAGTAGAACGACGACGGCCGGATCGCGCCGGGCGGAGGAGCGAGGTCCAGGGCCTTGATCATGATGGTCGCGGTCTCGCCGGCCTGGAACGTTGCCGGCGCCTTGTCGCCGAGCCAGCCGAAGGCGAAGGACGGCGGCGGCGTTGGCTGAGGCTGAGGGGAAGGCTGCTGCTGCTGCGCCAGCGAGGGGGTCAGTGGCGACATGCAGAGGAGGAGGAGAAGGGAGGCAAGCAGGAGCGAGCGCAGCGAGAACGCGGCGGGGTTGGCCATGGCTAGCTTCTCGTCTCGCCGCCGGAGAGGGCTGCGAGAGGAAGCGGGAGAAGGGTGACTGGTGTGAACTGAGAACTACGAGGCGTTCGTGCGTGCGTTCGTGCATATATGGGAGGAGTTGGAACTGCAAATGTGCAGGTTTTTCCATGCAGTCTTGGGGCCTTTTCAGCCGGAGAAGTGGAACTGCCATGCAGTCATGGCGTGGGGCTTCTTCGCTGCAAGTTTTTTCCTTTTTGAAACTAGAAGGGAAGTTGATTGGCTTCTGTATCAATCGCAACTGCAAAAGAACTTACATGTTTGGTGGTTTTCATGAGCGAGCAAATGTGCAGAGCAGGACGGTTCGTCTGGATGAGGTCATGCAGAAAAGTTAATTGAAACAAAATAATTGAACGGTGAGGGCCTGCTCTGGCCATGAAATCATCCATCCTCGTTACACAATTTTATTTATGGGTACAAAGAGGACGACATGGTTTCACACAAATTCCACAGGAAATAGTACCGGAAATGACACATTGATGACCGAGCTCCTGTTCAACGTCTTAGTTACCATGTCCAGAACCGTATCCGTAGCCGTGTCCCTCTCCGTAACCAGAGCCCGAGCCATCTCCATACCCATGGCCTGAGCCCTCGCCGTATCCTTCACCATAGCCAGAGCCTGAGCCTTGACCATGTCCAGAGCCATACCCTTCCCCATAACCGGAACCTTGTCCGGAGCCTTGGCCGTGGCCGAAACCGTGGCCGGAGCCTTGACCAGAGCCACTTCCTTGGCCATGACCTTCACCGTAGCCTTCACCGTACCCAGAGCCCTGTCCTTGCCCTGAACCATGACCTTCGCCATACCCAGATCCTTGGCCTGCACCTTGCCCTTGACCAGAACCGGCTCCTGAACCCGCACCAGAACCAGCACCGGATCCCGCTCCAGAGCCAGCACCAGACCCAGCGCTTGAGCCAGCCCCAGACCCTGCTGATGACCCTGCCCCTGAAGCAGCACCAGAACCCGAGCTTGCGCCTGACCCAGACCCGGAAGCTGAGCCAGAGCCTGAACCACTAGCACCACCTCCTACGCCAATGCCAATGCTAATCCCAGTACCCCCAGACCCTGCACCTGAAGCAGCACCTGAACCTGAGCCCGAGCCAGAGGCTGAGCCCGAACCTGAGCCAGAGGCGGATCCGGACCCAGACCCAGAAGCAGAGCCAGAACCACTACCACCAACTCCTCCTCCAATGCCAATGCTAATCCCAGTACCAATTCCAAGATCTCCACCGCCACCACCGCCAAGGTTGATGCTTAGGTCCTTACGAGAGATGCGCCCCTCAGATGTGAGAGCAAGGGCGGCAAGCACGACGATCCCAAGCAAAACGGTTTGAGGGCAAGACATCCTGGAGCCTGTAGGAAGCATGGAACAAGGCTAATGGTGTTTCTATCAGTGTGATTCAAATGTGCTTGTTCTGTCTTCTTCTTGCCCCTGGTGTTGCGACCTCTGGACTCGGGATGCAGCATGATTTGTAGGAGCCAGAGTACGGTGTCCCGAATAGTGGTTACCTAATTAGTGGCATGAACTTGTGGTGCTGGCTATTGGACGGCTGAATTTTTCTTTGATTTTTGTCGTTTCAGAGGTATTTTGCTTTGAGTGGTGTTGTTGAGTGGAGTGGAGCAAGGACGGTGCAAAAAGAAAGGCCTCAGGCAGATAGTGCATTTGAGTGGCACGTTTGAAGCCTCATGCATGCATGGCCTGCTAGAGTTTGAGGAGGAATGCCATCGTCACCTGCACTGCACTGAAAAGTGAGGTCGTTTGGAGAGCTCAGTTTTTATGGAACAGGTCACTTGAAGTTTCTGGAAGATTTTGCTTTTTATCCTTTGAATCATTGGATGATTCGCATAAACGAATTCTGATTAGTGGGAGCTTATCTGTAAGCCTTATCAAGCAAGTGCTAGTCCTGTTCTTGGATGCTTGTCCAAGGTCAACTTTCAGCGCTGACTTATATATGCCGTCGATATTTCTTCATTCTCCATTGATAATATCATATTTGAGTGGCTCATTTTTTTTTTCGAGGGATATTTGAGTCGCTCGTTATGCGTGTACTCACAGCCACATATACTTGTAAGCACCTGCAGAAAGTTATCAACTCATTAACTCAACTCACTGTTGTTAACAGAGAAACACACTTCTGATGCACGAATATTTCTTATCTGGAAACGCACTACAAAGGCCACGTGCTGCACTGCTGCTCATTTTGTAGTGGACTGGGGTTGGTTTTGGAAACGACATGGGCATGAGCTGATGTCAGTATGTCACAGGTTTTGCTCGTTGAAAAACTATGAATCCAACAACAAAAATTGTACCGCAACAACTTTGGCTAATTTATCCTGCAAAATGTCATAAATCTGAGTATATATGTGTGTACTGTACTACTGTGTTAGACAAGCTACACTCGATAATTATTAGAACAACGAAAACGAACTTAACTCCATGTGCAGCAACATCCTTCCGTAAGTACGTACACAAATCTTCAGAGTCGCAATATAAGTACATAACGAGTGAGCCTGACTGTTTATCTAATTCCAGACACCTGAGCCGATATTGTTAAAATTCTAATCCAAGATGATTCTTAGAGAGAGCCCTATCCTTTAACATAACTTGTATTAATGGTGTCCTCCTTTCCCACTTTGAGATCCTGCATTTGACCCTGCACTAGAGCCAGCGCGTGAAGCAGCGTTATTGGCGCCTGAATTAGAACCTGCAGAAGAAGACGCACCTGATCCAGCACTTGAACTAGTACTTCCAGACCCTGCTCTAGTAGAGCTAGAAGCTGAAGCCGAGCTTGCACTGGAACTTGAGCTTGAGCCACCACGGCCACCCAATCCAATACCAACTCCAGCACCAAGCCCAAGTCCCCCTCCGGAGCCTGAACCTGAAGCCGAGGCTGATCCGGAACCACTTATGCTTGAGCTAGAGCCAGATGCCGATGCGGAACCGGATCCAGAGCCTGAGCCAGAACTATTAGAGCCTAGACCAATTCCAATTCCAACACCAAGTCCAAGGCCCAGACCTCCTGACCCTGAGCCTGAACCAGAACCCGACCTTGATGCTGAACTAGATCCAGAACCAGAGGATGATGCAGAGCCAGAGCCGGAGCCGGAACCAGAGCCCCCTGCACCAATTCCCGCACCTACCCCGATGCCAATTCCAATACCGAGTCCATTACCGAGGTTGATGCCGAGGTCCTTCCGAGCAGAACGGCTCTCACACACCGGAGCAAACGTCGAAGCAATGACAACTACGAACCCAAATAAAGCAATGGTCTTCATGCAAACCATTGTGTCCCGTTCGATCTCTGCTCACTAAATGTGTGTGATAATGGGCTAAGCAAACATTCACAACTTCCTGGGAATTTATAGATCAATCAGGGTAGCGACTAGCGAGTGGCCGTACGTGTTAGATGGTGATAAGATCGTCGGAGAGTGGTGTGGCTGAATCGTCGTTTGTGTTTGCTCCGGAGCCTCCATGTGTGTGGCTGCGGCGGCCGGGGAGCTGTGCCTTTTGCCCGGCTGAGTGAGAAGTCAGCACATGGCCACCGGCGGCCACCGTGGTGGGCGGCGGGTTGAGTTGCTGCCAGTCAGCTATCCTTATAGCGCCATGCGACGGGGCGACACGTTATCGCCCTCCAGAACCTGAGATATCGACGGCATCATGAGACGTTAGTGCGCAGGAAAGTTGGGCATTGGGGAAGAAATATACCAGCGCTGGACGGCAAGCAAGTTGTAGTGCGAAGCGGCGACTAGGTGCAAAGCCGAAAAGTTTGGGCGTGTCAACAGATTTACCACAGACGCATGCCTATTCCCATTTGCATATGGTTCATCTGGTGTGCGCATTTGTTTTCGATCAGAATAATAACACAAGAAGTGAAAGTACCCGCTCAGAAGAAATTAAAAGGATTAGAAGGAAGAAAAAAAAAACTTCCGGCCAATAATTTCAGAGACCGGCAATCCTGATCTGTCGCGCCTGCTCAAATAAATGGAGGTCAATCAAAAGGAAATGGCCCCAGGCCCCCAGCTTCATCACTGAGATCCTTGCGCGTGCATGGTGCTGTGTGCTGTGTACCCCAGCGACTTGGAGATAAGACGCCACTTACTGCTTCCATATCCTCACGGACTTGCCTTGCTAGCGACCGCTCACTGATCAAACCATGCAACTTCGCCTAACTGTAGTAAATGCAACTTCAAGGCTCGAGAACATACTGAGAACACAATTTTCGCCTAACTTTGCCTAACGCAAAGTCCACGGGCGAAGCCAGGCTTTTTATATCTCCAACTTTCGATGGTCGCAAGATGAGGAAGCCAGCCAAACAGTAGCCACCATTACACAGTGCGCGCAGGGCCCCGAGACGCCACGTAATAACTTCGTATAGCATACATTATACGAAGTTA
>LAPY01000729.1:67495-78383 GCA_000970635.1 Eragrostis tef
TGCTATACGAAGTTATTACGTAAGGGCCACAAAAAAGGGGCTTGGCTTGATAATGGCAACTCTATAAAGTATCACCCCTTCTCCAATAACCCAACACAATTAGGAACGTTATCATCCATCTAAAAATACATGAAATAGTTAATCGAATTTATGTTTACAATGCACGGTTTGTCTCTAAGTGAATGAAAAAATTACAATGAGTACATGGACCGGGCAAAATATCTGCCACTGAAGTGGATGGAACGGAACATGCAGGGATGCAGCCACTTCAGGTGCTGACAAGGGTAGTTACAAACAGATCGCGATCAAACGACGCACTGCAGACAGTGATAGCAAAAGCCAAAAACATAAAACAGAGCAGTCATGCATGTGACTAATTTGGTGGCATGCCGTGCCGTGTCACTATAATACCTTAGGCTTAGTATAACAGGCATCTTAGCTAGACGTGTTTGGTAGTGGATTTTGGATCTTCGAAGTAACGAGGGATTATTTCGTATATAAACACTGGTAAAAACGCACTTCATTAGAACTTAGCCATTCGGACATCCCATGCTCACCCGACGGCTACTGCCATGACGAAGGTGATCGCCGGTATCAAGTTCGTCATGGTCGTCGCCAGGGATGACGACCCCAGGTGCAGCCCTTGGTAGCACAAATTCTGGTTCACTGTTGCCCTGTTGCAAAGAAGCTGCAACCATTCAAAACAGAGAAGCAAGCAAAGTGCTGGATACTACATGGGCAGTATTTTGCAGTTACCCGAACAAAGCCGCCACAAACACCAAGAAGAATCCTCTCGTTCCAAGCTTCGTCTCCTTCAGCCTCGTCCTGCGTTCGCAACCCAAATCAATGGAGTACGCGCCTACGTGGTGAGCTCGCGGCCATTCAGAAGATTTACCGCTTGGCCACGAGGGCGATGGGGGCGAGGACGAGAGTGGCGACGGCCTGCCTGTAGACGACGAAGACCATGGGGCTCATGCCCCGGCCGAATGCCGCCTTGACCCACAGCGTCATGGCCGCGAAGATGCACTGCGTCGCCACCATCGCGGCGCATGGTTTGTACGGCTCCACGGCCTCGCGGATGCAGCCGGCCATGGATATCTAGCTAGAATGCTAGATACTGGAGACTGGGTGAGGGAGAGAGAAAGTTGCGGTCCAGCTTGAGATCCACGGCACACGCGGAAGAGAGCTTGGGTTTTGCAATGCGTGACTCTGCTCTGCTCGTCACTTTCACGTGGTCCCCGCTTCTCAGGGCCAGGAAGAAACGGCAGCATAAGCGGTTCGTGGGATGTTTACGCGCCACGAAATAACAAACACACGAAACGGCCCACGACCGCGAAATTCAGTCGTCCGAGGCTTGATACAGAGCTTGCGCGGGCGCGGCATCTTCAACATGCCCGCCAACAATCTATTCTCGTCGTCAGGTTAATGTTGAAACATTTTTTTTTTGTGATGGAATGCTGAAACAGTCTTTAGTAAGGAGTGGGAGAGCCTAACCCACTAAATTTCGTTTCCAATTACTTTTTCTTCTGGAACACACACACGCAAGAGAGCTGCGTATCTATGTATTATAGAGAAAATCAAGCATTGAAACACATTCACTTATTGACAAACCCTTAAAGGTTTGAATGGATGCATGCTGGAAACGACTATTTTTTTGTGATGGGGGCGAGTATTTCAGTAGCAGCTCAATAAGCCTCCTAGGTTTCATTGGGCAGCTTTGCACACCTCATTTGTCTGCTAGAAGAGGTGTAGCTTGATTGTTCTCCATGTCAATTTGAGAGTCCCTGTTTGCCATTGTCTTGACCAAACCATCGCTATTAACTTGCATCCTCTGCTTTGCCCCACAGCACGACGTACAGGCCGGCGATGATAGCAATGCCCCCTAGCAAGCTGCGAACAAAAACATGACTTGAACCATGGGTGCAAACTTTGTCTACAAGGAAACAGGTGGAATCTGCAGAGAGGAACACACCTTCCAATGTGAAGCTCCTCTTGAAGAAAAATGGCACCAAGTGCGGTGGTGATCATGGTGCTGAGGGGCGTAAACATGGCTGAGTAAAGAGGGCCCCTCAAAGAGATGCACCACGACTGAAGGAAAAAGTTCACACCTGATCCAAAGGCTCCCTGCATTCCAGCGTCCACACAACAACGATGTTAGCACAGCGTGAGCTTATGGATTGTTCATTTCAAAAGGAAGCAGCAGCACTCACCACGAAGATGTAGCATGAGAGCTCGAAGGGGGAGTGGATCCTCCAGGCACCCTGGTCCGGCAGCAGGAAGAAAGCAAGCGCTGCAGATTGTGAAGTGGAAAAGAAGCAGGTCCAGGCCGATAAGGTCAAAGGATCCATGTACAACTTGCATATTGGCGCCTGAAATCCAAATAATCATATGATTACAGATCCATGTTAAGTAGGAAAAGTCTGTTTTACTGCACACCCATAGCTACTCCGTTCTTCCAGATAAGCCTCGTACATACTTTTGGCCCGTTTAACTCCCTTGAACTATTTGAATTGGATTTTACTTTTATTTTTTTCTTCTATCTGTAAAAGTTGAGTTATATTTTCAATTTTGTCGGCTGATATAGAAGGCAGCAGACGCTATAGTTAAGAATTATTTTTATGCCTACTTTCATGCGTTTTTAATATATATATATCCCCAGATCCAAATCAGTATCAAATGCTCCCAAGCCACCAAAAATAGTCTATTCTAAAACTATTTTTTTTTACCAATATGTTATGATGCCATCTATCAGCTTGCAAAACTTCTATGCAGTTTATGGAAAGAAAAAACAATTTTTATTAAGGTGAATTGATCCTAGTCACATAGTATAGAGTTGAACAACCACAAGTAACCTGATAAGTGTGGTAGTAATTAAAATGGGCCTTTCTTGTCTAACGAACATGACACCTGCAAGCGTTTCATTTTTTGAACCATGACAAGCTAGCCTTTCATTCCATTGTAAATTGTCATATGTTTGTGGGAGAGTTCTCTTAATGTACATCATGAGAAATTAACTAATACAATTTGCAAAATTCATTCGCAGTCTAAACAATAATATTGATGGCCAGAGATAAGATAATTTTAAGAAGGGATGGGAAAGATGGTTCTTGGCTAGCTATGGACCATTGTTGCTTAGAGAACTGACCTGCATCAGGAGCCATAGTGACCAGCAGGATCTGCCGCCCACAAGCAGCAGCGCCCCTATAGCCCAACTGTTGCTTAATGAGTGGAGAAGCATGAACAAGTCGTTGAATGTGTAGTTCAGTAGCTTCGACCCTTTGAAGAATGCCATGGTGATGGCTCCTCCCACACAGACTGCAGTTCCGGAAATTTTAGCGATGCTACCTACTTCTCTAATGTTCACTCTTTCTTGTCTGTTGATAAGATTTGAATCAGATGCATCAACATTTTGAAAGAGAATCATTTCTTTGACAAAAATATATTCTCAAGAGTAAATTAAATTAGTTGATATACTCACAAAAAAGAAAAAAAATATCTTTTTACAAATTATTTGTTTGAAGGAATAAATTATTTGCTTTGTTTCTGTACATCCCCATCAAAAGCCTACCATTTCCCAATATCATATTTACGGTACATGAAAATATATCAACTTTGGAAAATCATCAACAATGTTCTCCCACAAAAGTAATATCCTAAGAGTAAATTAATTTAGTCGCCCCTCCTAAAAAAATAGAGCAAATTTTTAACAAATGATTTTTTTAAGGAATAGGACACCTTTGAATTTCTATTGGTATGGAAGGGAACACACGAAGATTGTTTTAAGCCTCTGTTTACATTAGATTAAATTATTTGCTTTGTTTCTAAAAAAGGAAAATTGTTTCAAGATTTCTATGACTTAATACCATTCTAAGAATAGTAAAAGGAAAAGGTGTTTCCCAGTACTCCCAAAACAAGATCTATTTTGTGGTCACCATGTTGCGTGCCACACTTGTGGTATAAAAAAGTATAATGCTTAGTTAGGATGATTTTCTGTTAATTTGAGACATATGGATATACTAATGAGGTCTACAAAATAGAGGCTGGCAAAAACGTAAGTATCCCCTAAAAAAGAATCATCGATTTAAAACAACACTTGCATATCAACCACACTTTTAAAGTCCAATTGTAAAACAATCATCGATTTTCAGATTTTGCGATTTTGCCACAAATTTTTAAAACGCTATGGTGATCTTGCAAAATAGTTTTGCAATTTTACCATAATTTTTCAAAAAATCCGTGGTCATCTTGCAAAATATGAAAACAATCTATGGTGATTTTGCAAAATCTGAAAATCGACGACTGTTTCACAGTTAGAGTTCAAAATTATGGTCAAAATGCTATTGTCCCAAAGAAAACAACAACAACATAGTTTATATGGTAATTCACTGACTTGTCGATGGAGCATGGCACATTCGATGAAACAACTATTAATCTTGGCACAACCTCAGTGACTATAAAATGCACTTACACTCTAATAAAATACCACACAACTAGCTGGACCGGATACAACAGAGTCTCCAACATGTTTCAAGCATCCAAAGCATGTAACCTATTCCTACTGATAATTTGTGTGAAGTGAATATACAAAATGAGTAGATGGACCGGAAAAAGTGACTGCACGTGAACGTGCAACTCTAAAGTTGGTGCCAACAAACTGTAAGAACGTATTAGGATATACTACTGCATGAGATCTCGACTTGTAAGGGAAGGAGATCGAGATCGAACACAGTGTCATAGTTTGTTAGTGCAGGGCATACATGCATGTGACTAGCTAGGTAGCTGGAATGACATTTTGTTTGTTAAGGGCACTGAGAGCATCATTATCATCTTATGACTCTGCAAACACACGGCAACTTAATGTGTACTCCACTATAATGTAGTGAAATGTCTGAAGTACGTCATTGTAGGGTAAAGAGGTGGTCGAAGTACGACTCCGCTTACTTTGAGTTCTACAACTCACATGTAGTGGTATCGGGTGTAGAGCTAAAACATCGCTACCGGGTTACTCCCACCTAGATCAATAACTCATATGTTGGGAAAATAGGCTATTGGGGTATAGCTAAAAGAGAAAAAAATGTTTTAGTAGGGGCGTTTGCTTTATGTTGGGCAATATGGCGTAGTCAAAATGATTTGGTTTTTGATAATGTCAAATATACTTCATTTATGCAGGTTGTTTTCAGAGGGACATATTGACTGTGGTTTTGGGCTTTGTTGCAGCGTGATGAGACAAAAGAGAGACTCCATTCGGCGACCTTATCTTTGGAGATTATTGCCATGGATTTCTTCACCAAAAACGGATGGAAATTTGATAATAGACTTTGTCTATCTAGTTTTGGTTCCTTGAATTCAGCCTTGTAGTTGAAAGTTTGGTAATAACGCCAAACGCTGCGTGTGGAAACACAAACGCGGGAACTTTTCCATTTTCTTTAAAAAAACACACATGTAGTGGTAAAATTTTGTAGGCAGATCGTACTGTCATAGGCACTTACCCGACGGCAGCTGCCATGAGGAAGGTGATCGCCAGAAGTTTATCATGGCCGTTGCTAGAGATGACGACCCCAGGCGCAGCCCTTCGTAGCACAGGTTCATATTCGCGGTTGCTCTGTTATATGATAGTGGCAATTAATTAAGAGGAGAAGCAAATAGTGTTGCCACTGCTCCATGAGCATGATTTTGTTCTTGCCCAAACAAAGCCGCCATAAACACCAAGAAGAAGCCTGTCACTCCAAGTCTCATCTCACTGAGCCTGGCTCTGATTTATCGCTTTCACAAATTAGTAACTGCTAGAATGACATAATGCTGAAGTTCTTGGGGCAGCAGCTTGCATCACAGATCGATGAGCACCTACCTGTTGGCCATGACAGCTAGAGGGGCGAGGACGAGTGTGGCGATGCCCTGCCTGTAGACGACTAGGATCATGGGGTTCATGCCGCGCCCGAATGCGGCCTTGACCCACAATGTCGAGACCGCGAAGATGCACTGCACTGCCACCATGGCCGCGCACGGCTTGTACTGCTCCGCAGCTGCGCGGATTCCGGCGGCCATGGTTGTGTAGGCAGGATGAGCACAGAGCTTTGGTATCAGGTGGTTTGTCACTTGTGTGCATGTGCATCCGATCGGAGTTTGGGGGTTACATATCTACATGAATCGATCGCTTCTTTGCTCGGTGGGCCCTCAAGCATCGGTAGCTATATCACTGCTAGCTTCATCTGTCTGTGTGGGCCTGTGAACATTTTACGCTTTCTTTTTTCCTTGAATCCTCGTCTGCCAAGGCAATTACAAATTACACTAGCACCCAATTATGTTTGTCGATGACGACGGACATAATTGGATGCTATTGTACATCAAATAGAACAGCGTAATGGTGAGAGAGGTCATCAGCATGCCCAATAACCCAAATGATTGATGGACAATTGATGGAGATGCGAACATGGTGTCTCTTTTTCTTGCCCGAGCTAAGTATAGTTTTCTGCCTTTAAGAGCGAATATGGTGCCTCATTTCCTCCATCAATCGGTTCTTCTGTGCAAAGCATGATGCGTATGCGTCCGCTGCATGTGAAACACTTTGCTTGTTTTCAATCTTACCTCTAAGTATGTTTTAGTCTGCTGTATAAAACCCAAACCATGCAACAATTCTCTACCGTGCCGGAAGAGACTGTTTACGGTCCGTAACGTCGGGCCATGATTAGTACAACTGATCCGCCCTACTTCCTCCTAGTTCTATTTGCCGTGACGTTATTTCACGAGGATCGGTAAGGGTGCCTCCAGCTTCGAGCTGCGCGATCGAGCCAGCGGTCGCACTATCCAAATCTTTGCTTTGAGCTGTCAAGCTTCCCCTCTTGGCATCCTTTGCTTTCCCCCACAGCACGATGTACAGGCCAGCGATGATAGCAACGGCTCCAAGTACGCTGAAAAATGATGGGGGCACAAGCCTGTGAGTTCTACAATCAGATTTCGATGCAAACTGAAGCTAGGTTCTGAGAACTGTAGGGAGAAAAAGAGAGAAAGAAAAAAAAGAGAGAGAGGAAAGTTCTGAAGGGAAGCAGTGTGCTCTTCCAAGTGACGCACCTTCCAATATGCAACACTTCATGGAGGACAATGGCCGCGAGCATGGCGGTGATCACGGCACAGAGGGGGCTAAACATGGCTGAGTAAAGAGGGCCTCTCACGGAGATGCACCACGCCTGCAGGCAGAAGCTCACACCTGACCCAAACGCACCCTGCACCAAAGAGCACACAACTGTTGGATCGCATTTTCACCTTGATATAAGGAATGGGTGCAAACTTACAGCGAAGAAGCAGGATGATATCTCGAAGAGCGAGTGAAGCTTCCAGGCGCTCTGGTCCGGCAGCAGGAAGAAGGCGACCATTGCGGATTGCAGGGTGGACAATAAGCAAGTCCATGCTGACAGAGTCAAAGGATCCGCGTATGCTTTGCAGATCGGTCCCTAGTAACAAATAATTTTATGATTGTGTCCCACGATTTTGTTTATTTTTTTTTCTTTTGAGTGGGGAGGGTAGCAACTTGTATGCAGATTTTTTTTAGGGAAAGTAACTTGATAAGCACCGTGTTTTTTAGGGAAAGTAACTTGATAAGCACCGTGCCACACCTGTAAATCTGCATACAAGTTGCTACCCTCCCCACTCACAGTAAATACTTGATAAGCACAGTGTCACACCTGTAAGATGAGCCAAACGGACCAGCACAAGCAGCTGCCGACTTGGAAGAGCGCACCCATGACCCAGTTTCTGTGTGAAGTGTAGAGAGGCATGGCCGAAGAGTCACCGCGCGAGTGGTTCATCAGTTTGGGACCTTTGAAGAATGCCATAGTAGCAGCTCCTCCAACACAGACAATAGTGCCGAATACCTTAGCAATGCTACTTAGCTCTCTGATGTTTACTCTTTCTTGGCTACCAACAAATTTGGTTTATGGAAATATCAGTACGTCAGCAATTTTGATCAGTTCATTGGGACAAAACACCATTTGCCCCAAATGAATTAATCGTAATAGTATTACTGAGTTCAGAGTCACAAATATTGAGTAACAAAGAAATTCAAATGTGCAAGCAAGTTTCTTCTTCTTCTTTTTTTAGTTGTGAGCTCAAAAGGGACACATTAAGTTCTAAAGTTATTTCATTAGCACCGGTGTGGGCAGCAAAAGACTAGGGGCTCAGAAACCAAACTGGCCCAATACCGTGTATATATTATGAAAGATAGAAGTGCATATAATGCGTGAATTATTGCATTTCTTAGCTAGATAATGGGAAAAAAACATCCCCTCCTTAACCTCAAAACAGGCTATAGCAACGTGGGTTGTTGCCCCGAAGCCTTGGGGCGGAACATATATAGTAGTACACGATTTGGGGGTAGGAAGCCTTCCAAAAAGAAATAATAAGTCAGTGTTTGTTGCATGGATGCTCCAAGAAAATCAGGAATATTTACTTAACACGTTGTTTGGACCATCTATTATTATAGATATAAAAATTTCAACACATAGGTTATTAGGATTTGAATAAGCAATGATTATTATGAGTTCTTATTCTTTTAGGATAAGTTTGTAGAATACGTTGTCAATAGTCGCTCAATGGTTAAGAACACAGACATGATACTCTAGTACTGGCTATTTCGACATTTTTTAGCTAAATAAAGAGAGTTTTATTCATCAAGTAAACGAAAATATGCCAGCCCCTAGATACAAGGTCTCGAGTTGCTCTATGGTTGAGATAGAACAGTAACTTGTTCCGCTGAAGTATTTTACAAAGTTTTAATTTCATCTTAACAGATAACACTAGTAACTGACTGACGCAAGTCACTAATATATCTGGGGAAGCGTACAGCCTTAATGCCGGAAATGGTATTGGTGAATTTCATTGACACTGATCGCATCCAGCAAGCCATGTGAGTGTCCTCGAACAGTATAGTCAACGAACGATTTGGTTCACATACCTACTTCTCCCTTTTTTTCGGGTTTCCAATGAGTATGAAGTTTACTCACCCAACGATTGCTGCGATGACAAAGGTCATCGCCGGCACCAGGTTGGCCAAGGCCATCGACAGTGACGGCGACCCCAGGTCCAGCCCTTGGTAGCACAGGTACTGATTCGCTGTGGCTCTGTTGCACAGAACAGACAAGTGACCATTAACGACGCAGAAGCATGCCACTATATATATGCTCGCCATAAAATATGCTACAGTAGTAGCTACAAGGAAAAAAACAGAGCCTTAATAAGTACGGACCCGATCAAAGCCACCACGAACACCGCGAAGAAGCCTGTCACTCCAAGGCTCATATCCTTCAGCCTCTTCCTGATTTTAGTACCCAGGTATCAGGTTACTCTGAAGATTAGCACTGCACAATTGCAGGGTGGGAGGAAGTTGAGGAAGAAAAACTAAATACAAGAGCGGCATAAACCCAGTACCTTTTGGCTGTGATGGCGATGGGGACGAGGACGAGGGTGGCGAAGCCCTGCCTGTAGACGACGAAGACAAAGGGGCTCGTGCCCCGGCCGAACGCCGCCTTGGCCCAGAGCGTCATGACCGCGTAGATGCACTGCGTCGCCATCATGGCCACGCTTGGCTTGCTGTCCTCCGCGAGCGCGCGGATACCGCCGGCCATGGCTGCCTCCCCGCGGGCAGGGTTGAAAGACTTTGAGATCACGACGCACAACAGGGCTCAGGATTTTTGCTGTATGTATACTTACTAAGAAAAGTGCGCGCCAATTTCTAGGAAACGTCGTGTAGGTGGCAGATGTTTGTAGATTGCCGCCTGTGTTCTTCGGAAGCTCCGCCGGACTCGTGAGTCCAAAGAAACGTGGAGTCATTGGATTGTGCTAATACTGACACATCCTGTTTCATCACCAGTGACGCCGAGAGGAGGCTCCACATTCCTCAATCAACGGACGTTCTGGCTCAGCATTGAACAGACACGAGAGGAGATCCGAAATGAGCGGAGCGGCGATCTGAGTGGCGATCGGCCGAAACTTCGTGGCCGTCGGCGATGGCGTCTGTCTCGCCGGCGGGATCACCGAGTGGCGGATGGCCGGGCTCACCAGTGACGCCAGCACCCTGTCTGGCACTCTTGACTGCCGCGGTGTTGCCGGCATCTCCGGCGAACTTTGGCGACGACGAGTGGACACCTGTCCAACGCTTTGCAAGGAGGAGCCATTGTGCTTCTGACCCAATTGGAGATCGTCGGCTTGGACGGTCTCGATTCTCGGCACTCGAGGAGAAGGAGGAGAATGATGGTGAGACGGTCGTCATCTTCTATCTATCTATTATATTATTATATACATAATTAAATAACAAAAGGAGTCACCACGTTCGCTCTCAAGGCCTAAAAATTCTCACACTAATCAGAGAAAATAAGAAAAGAAAATTACCCACCAATGCCACTATAATAATTAGACGGAATTACCCCTAAGTCAGTCTAAAAATGACTTACAATCACGAACAATTATCCTCACGTCATCGTATCTAGTTAAATCGTGCACGACGGCTTCAACCCTAGCGCCGCACCGGAGCCGGATCCAGTGCCGTGCTGAAGGAACGGGACCACGTAACGTGCCTTCCTCCAGCCGCCGCATGGGCCTACTGTCACACCCTGAATTTTTGACCATGTTGAAAAATCACTAAAAATTTGAAATTTTCGAATTTGAAACAAATTAAAATGAAGTGTGTGATAAAAGTTAGCCAAACCACCTCAATTTTAAAATTTTTCCTTTTGGAAACTTGCACAAAACTCAACATGAGCATTTTTGGAGTTTATTGAATTTATTTTGAGTGTTTGTTTGTCTTCTGTTTTCGTTTGAATTTGAAATCCTTTCAAATTCGAATTCTAGAATTGTTTGAATCATTTCCTTCTCCAAAATTCACTTCGGGCTCAAACCT
>LAPY01000729.1:85817-99428 GCA_000970635.1 Eragrostis tef
TTTTCCCCCCTGCCAGCGGCGGCTCGGCGATGCCGTACCCGTCTTCAAGCTGTGCATCCGACGGCAACGGCGCCACCGTCACCTCCGGATCATCCAAGTGGTCTGGCGCCGTCTCGCTCTTGATGTCGCCCGCTTTACCCCACAGCACGATGTACAACCCGGTGATGACAGCGATCGCTCCCAACAAGCTGAGCAGATTGATCCATCATCATAACTCCATCATGCATGTAGAACAACAATCATTTGAAATTGACCAAAGGTGTCCAACGATTACGGTGCCGAGAGAAAGAGATTTTCCGAGAAATCAACCCACGTACCTTCCGACGCGCAGGTCCTCGCGGAGGACGACGGCCGAGCGCTGAACGCGGCGGAGTAGAGCGGGCCCCGCACCGAGACGCACCACGCCTGCAGGTAGAATGTCACGCCGGACCCGACAGCGCCCTGCACACCGGCATCACATAGAATTATTCCACACGACCGAGATCCCTCTCGTTCCAACTCGCAATGGCACAGGAATGAAGCGCGCCTAGCTAGCTCATCAGTACCGCGAAGATGCAGCAGGAGAGCTCGAAGAGTGAAGGGATCTTCCAGGCGTTCGGACCCGGCACGAGGAATGGGACGAGCGCCGCGGTCTGCAGCGTCGACAGGAGGCACATCCACGCCGACAGCGTCAGGGGATCCAAGTACCATTTGCAGATTGGCACCTGAAGAAACACGTGCGGTTGATGTAGCAGGCCAGGAGAGGATTAATTTTACCTTTGCTTGAAACTAAAGAGACAGTTCGGTGGAATGGCAAAAACAATTCGATGAATGGAAAGCATAAGCTTTAGGCCGGGTGCGCAAACGTACAAGTTCATTTTTAGTTGTTTATTTACAATTCGCTGACCTGTAAGATGAGCCAAAGTGCCCAGCACGAGCTGCTGCCGAAGAGGAAGAGCGCGCCCATCACCCATGTGCTGCCAGTTGATGAGGGGAGAAGGGTGTTCTTGCCGCTGAGCAGCTTGGGGCCCCTGAGGAACGCCATGAGCATGGCTCCTCCCACGCAGACGATGGTGCCGAATATCTTAGCCAGGCTCCTCGGCTGCCTGACGTCCACCCTCTCTAACCTGTTACAAGAATTACAAGGAGGCATCGGTATACTGTAACTTCACATTTTTCAGGAGACAAATGGTAGATCTGGTCCAACTCCATTACTACTCGCCAACTAACAAGACAAACGACTGGTTTGATCGAAGATAATCCAAATTCTGAATTGAATATATTTTTCGGGGATCAAGAAATAACTTACCCGAGTGATGCGGCCATGACGAAGGTGGTGGCCGGTATCAAATTCGACATGGCTGTTGCCAACGATGACGATGCCAGATGCACCCCTTGGTAGTACATAGTCAGGTTCAGTGTTGCCCTAAATAACAACCTCTTTTCTGTGTAACTATCGGCATAAATATCACTTTAATTTGCTGAACTCTGAAATAATGGATATAACTTGCGTACCCAACAAGAGAAGCCAGAAAGGCCAAGGAGAAGCCTGCCATTCCAGGACAAATGATCTTCTTCATCTTCTTTCTGCAGATCAGCAGGATTGATCACGACCGTTATGGGTTGGTATTAATCAAATGAATGAAGAGGTGATACGACCAAAGTACCTGTTCACCACAGCGGCGATGGGGACGAGAACGATGGCGGCAACGGCCTGCCTGTAGACGACAAAGATCATGGGGCTCATGCCGCCGGTGAACACCACCTTGGCCCAGAGCGGCACTGTCGAGTAGATGCACTGCGTTGTCAGCATGGCCGCAGACGGCATGTAAGCCTCCATGGCAGCTTACAGCTTGTGCACCTGCTTTTTCGTGTGATGCGTTAGTGTATTTACTCTCCAGTCGCACATTATATATATAGTACGAGCCCACGCGCCTTCATGCGCAACAAATATTATGACAAATTATAAATTTGTATTATTTTAGGGAGACAAGTTGTGACAAAACTTTAGACAATGAAAAGGTAGTTACATTTTTTTTAGCTTGTGCGCCTGCTTTTTTCGCGTGACAGTGTATATACTCTCCAATCGCAAATTATATAGTAGGAGCCCATTCGCCTGCACGCGCTACACATTATAAATTGTATTATTTTAGGGAAACAGGTTGTGATAAAACTTTAGACTATGAAAAGCTGGCTACAAGTTCACGATTAGATAGCGTTCTCGGGATTGTATGGTTTGCAGACATTATTATATGAATAACTAGTTGAAATCCTCGTGTGTTGCTGCAGGCCTAAAGTTTAATTTCAGATATTGTTGGTAATCGGTAGTGGGAGGGACGAAGAAATAAGATTCTGGAGCCAGTTGGAGCATATATTTGGATATTGTCGCTGATCGCACTCAGTATGTTAAGATGTCACATTCCTTTGTTTTTTCATCCACTATTGCAATTGATGAGCGCACACACTAGCTGCAATTTTGATGGTATTTTCTGCAGTTCTGATCTTCTGGCTGCTATGCACGTATGTTTCTCCATGAGAGAAAAATAGGGTACGCATGATTCCTATTCTGGCTTGTTCTTTTATTAATGGTTGATTGTTTCTATTCTACATTAGTTCATTTCTCTGAAGTTCAAAGTGGTAGTAGCATACAGATTGCATGTTAGGATATCGCTGTAATGTACTTACCCTCTTTTCGTTACCACTGTTGCAGTCAGGCAGTTTGGAGTTCTGCAGGTCTCGACTGCTGATGTCGTTGATGTAGGATCAGGTGCCGCTTCTTTTATCCTATCAACTGCAAGGAGAGTATAATCTTGACACCTCTGTGAAAAAAGAAGAAGGGATCAATCAAAAGGTATGCAAATCAATGGGAGCTCCCCGTCGTGCAAAACTGCAAACTCCACCAAACACCATCAGACGCTTTCTTTTTTTCTTTTGCGGCAGACTTGAGACAAATATATGAGTGGGCGATGTCAGGGCAGGCCTTTAGTAACACATATATCTTTACTTCTTATTATTTGTCTTCCGACTTCACTTCTGCGTGCGTCGCCTTCTCCCACAAATATTTGAAAATTTTGCTATTTTAGCACTGGATACGCTAGGCTTCGCTCTTTTAGCATGACAAGGTTAGGCTTCGTCCTTTTACCACTATAATAACTCCCTTTCCTTTTCTTTACCATTGTCAAATGTTTAAACAGTTTTAGCTTTTACAAAAGATGTAAGAAGACAGCACTACCCCTCAACTCTCCCTCACGCATACCACCTATCACAGTAGCAAGGCTCTACCATGTCCTTGTTCTTTCTTGCTTGCCTCGCGTAAAGCCTAGCTGAATACAGTTTCTTAGCTATCCTCAAACATCGGTCCATTTATTTATTCGATTTCACAAATATTAAATGATTAGTTGTGATGTTCATTTGTGATTACTCATCTTTTGTTTTTTGTGCACAAAAATGTATTGTTATAAAAAACATCACATATTACTATTATGGATTTATTTTTTACTGAATCAGCCCGTGGCAACGCACGGGCATTTTTGCTAGTGTGTTTTTAAAGTTAGAAAAAGTAAGAGCTCTCTATGATTATAAGGTGATTTGTTTCAAAAGTTTGTTTAGGTGTTGTTGATCTAGAGAATATCTCACGTGAATATGGAACGTGAAAACATTTCCTCATGCACGCGAATATCCATTGATTAAGTTGATTTTTCCCCCCTTTTGACGTGAAACGTATTCAACACGAGACCTCATGTGCACCCTTTCTCTCGTGCGAGGCGCCGAGGACCGTGGCTGCTGCGCGGCGGACGGCGAGGACCACCTGTGGCTTGGGGATGCGCACGACGACGACCCGGTTTCCTGTGGTTATTATGCCTTATTCGACTACGAGAACCCACCACGGCAAGAGCTCGCAGACGACCCGTCGATCCGGAATATGCTCCCAACGCGCGGAAGAGTCGAAGGAGAGGTAGGTGCCGCGTGGAGCGAAACGATCACAAATACCAACGTGATGATGTGAAAATGAGAAATACCAACGTGGTCTCCATTTGAACAAAACCCATGCATGCTGATACGTCCAGAGACGTGTCGGTGCACTTTCTTGCCTTGTAAACATAAAAAAAGAAAAAACTTCACGTGAAACAAATCCATGTTGATAGAAAACGACCAAGGATCGACGTGTCGGCAACATATTATATATGAGATGAATTAGGCCCGTCGTAAGTGATCCCCGTCAGATTGGATTAGGACGGGAAAATCCATGCGGAAAGGCGCATTTTTTGTTTCTTTTTAACGTAAAAACAATTAGAACGTGTTGGGTGTTCTATTATAAAGATTCTTTTGACATGCAAAAGAATCTTTATGTGTGACTGACTGACTGGGACGGTGACGTGTCCTTACGTGTAAATGTGCATGTTGTGGCACAAGTAGAGTGAAACATAGTCAAGTATAGAGTCAGTTGCGCGAGGTCGGAAATGGGAGGCGCCTAGCGATGAATCGAAGAAGGAGGCCGGAACCGCAAAGAAGGGCGGCACAAAATGGAAGGAAAGAGCAGGGGCGCCCTGCAGAAGAATCAGAGAAACGATTTTCTTAAATTCTAACTTTTCTCTTTTATTACTATATAATCAACATCTCAGATGAAGTTTGACCTTTTACCTCTCAAGAGGTGAAAAAGGTAATGTAACATACACAAAGGTCAAATGGACATGAAGCACATATTAGACTCTTTAGGGCGGAACCAACTCACCTGGCCGATGCTACAACTGTACTCAGTAAGAGAGGCTTAAAAAAAAACTCACCTGGCCGATTCAAGTTTCCATCTTGGCATGAGTCATGCATTTACAATTAATAATTATTCTTTCAAATATTAGGCAATGTCGATGGCAGTGAGACTTCAGTAGTGACTTCGTGATCTGAAGATCTACCGACCCATTCTCTCGCAGGCATTCGTAGGGATTTTAAATTTAGTGGTCAACATATAGTTGTTACTAGAATAATTACCTGTAACACATTTTTACAAATTAAGCAGTTGTGTTACAAGCATACGTAGTAACACAAATGTGTTACTATGAAATCTTTTGTAACACATTCTTACTTTTGTTACAGGTATGTGTTACAAAATACATGTTTTGTAGTAGTGAGGTCGATGATGAATAGCAGCATATATGACGGCATTGCCATTTTGACAGTCCTTATAGAATGTAATGGAGAGTAAACAAGGGAGTAGTGGGAACTCTACAAGATTAACAACTTTCCGAACACAAGTGGCTGACAGTTTTTAGTGTATTTGGCTAAGCATACACAATAACTGTACGTAATGAGTTTGTAGGAAATTAAGTTTTTGGTAAAGTACAAAAACTATAAGGAATGACACTAAATTGTACTACAAAACTGTTAGCTACTAGAGAAAAAAAAAGAATAAGAAGACTAAAACTGACAGAAAAAACTCATTTTCTTGTAAAGGATATTTACAGTACATGCAGCGCCCGATCCAGAAGAGAGCTACTCTCTCCGTCCCAAAATACTTGGCACCTTTGACTTTCAGACATTAACTTTGATCATTTGTCTTATTCAAATTTTTTGTACAAACAACAAAAAAAAACATGTCATGGTTGAAGTATATTGAATATTTAAACAAATTATAAAAAAATAAATAACATCTGCGTAAAAATTTTGAATAAGACGAGCAGTCAAACGTAGTTTCTGAAAGTCAAAGGCGGCAAGTATTTTGGGACAGAGAGAGTATATAGCTATAATTATTACAATAAAAAAATGCTTCATTCCACCTTACACGTAGGCTATGAAGAAGAAGCAAATAAAAAAGAAGACTCTACTGTTGAGCAACCACCCAACAGTCATAGTTTATCTCCATCTTACTTGTGTTATGGGAAGACAGAGCCACCCGGATCGGACGCGCCCAGTCAGCACCCGATCCCCCAACTCTGTTCGTCCCCAATCAAAAACCAAGAACCCTAGCCGCCGTCCATGGAAAAATCGCCGCCACCCTCCACGATTTGCTAGCTGGAATCAAATCGCCCTCACAAATCGTCACGTCCCTCATCGAATTGGTGCTGGTAGATGTGAGAACTGAGATTTGGGTTGAGGAAGATGGATGCGACGCTTGCTCCTGTTGAGGAAGATGGCAATGGCGGCTCCAGCTTTGTTGCTACCACAGGAGGAGAGGCTGCGCAAGATGTGCATGCAGAGAGGTGTGTCCGTCCTTGCTCTCTCCCTCTCTCATTTATCTCTATGATGATGTTGTGTAAAATGTATTTTGTAACGTGTAGCTTCACTCTATTGATAGGATGGACCCAACTCGTACTGATATTTCTTCCACCTGATACTTACCTTATGTTGCCCTTTCCAATGTTTGAGCATGTCGGTGTGAATGAAGAAGTGTTGTATGGTGAAGACGTGCACGTGGATGAAGAGGAAGAAATAGAGGAGATGCCTGCAGATGTAGGCCAAGATGATGCTTCAGATGCAAGTGAAGATGCAGAGGACGATGATGAAGATTGGGTTACAAAAGAGACAGGGCCATCTGGCATACCAAAAATTGCATATGACAAAAATGATCCACCTATGCATGTTGGAGCCACCTATTCTTCCATTGAGGAGTTTAGAGTTGAACTAAACCAACATGCTCTCAAGTATGAATTTGAGTATGACATAGAGAAGACGGATCCCGACAGGCTGAGAGCTCACTGTTCAAACAAGAGAAAAGGCTGCAAGTGGAGAATCCATGCGTCTACATTGGAAGACGGAAAAACCGTAGAGGTAAAAACCTGCTAGTGTAGAATTGCACTTGTCCTTTTATCCTTATTTGACCAAACAGCCATGCTAATAGTTGTGTATGCTTGTCAGGTGAAGAAGAATCCTTGTCGACACACATGTGTTAGTACACAGACAAGCAAGAAGATTAAACATGCAACAAAGTTTTGGATATGTGACAGAGTCATGGATTGGGTGAGGGAGAATGCAACTATTGGTGCCAAGGAGCTTCAAAGAAGACTTCATGAGACTTACTTTGTGGAGATTAACTACCAGAGTACATGCAGGGTATCAGCTTGCACTTGACAAAGTCTATGGATCTTGGAGAGGTAGCTTTGACATCTTGTACAGCTGGAAAGCTGAGATAGACAAGAGGAGTCCTGGCAGCACGATCATTATTGAGCATTACATAGGGAGTGCATGAGGATGATGTTTGCTTCGTGCGTGCATGAGGATGATGGATCTTGGAGAGGTAGCTTTGACATTTTATGGATGCATCAGTTTATGAAACGAATTTGCCAAAGGTGATGTGTGCTTCGTACGTTCATGCCAAAAAAAAAATAAATGGATCAATGTACTTCTGTGTGCACTTTGTGCCCAACGGAAACGGAAGGGTAGATGTGTCTTTTAGGCTCCCTTTGTTAGGAAAAGCTGGCAGAATGAATTAAATTTTGGCACCAAAGAGATAAAGTTTTACTGCCAATGGCATCCACAAGAATCAAGTTTTTTAGGTGGCGGGTAAGATATTGAAGTTTATGCCAGTGGTTTTGAAAGAATTTGCCCTTAAATTTAGGTTACATTCATGATTGAACGCTTAAACCCTATCAAATCGACCATCCACATGCCTAATCAATGTGTCAAATCATGATTTGATGTATTGATATGTCATATTGAACAAATTTTATTTTTTCTAGTTTATCACTTGATGTCTGAGATATGAGCTATCACATCACGATCGGATGCATGGCTGTCACACTATCGACGTGGTTTAGAGGCATGTGATCATGTGCTCAGACAAGAATCTACGTATGAAACAATTAAATCAAGCTGCAAATGATAAAAGAAAATGAGATGTGCTTACGAGAGGCACGTCAAGTTGGCTATCAATATATCGTCCGATTACGCTGGGTGCTTTAGCAATCGATGGCCATATAAATATAAGCCTTCTGCTCAGTTTGACATAAACTAGCTTCTTCATACTAGTACAAACAGTAGTATTAACATGTTGAGCATTGAAACAACTCAAGTAGTAGTATCAGGTCGACTTCTCGGCAGTGTTGCTGTCTGCCAGCAGTGGCTCGGTGTCGACGTTCTCGTCTTCGATGAGCTGTGGATCCGAGAGCAACGGCGACGCTGTCGCCTCCGGATCATTCAATTGGTCCGGCGCCCTCCCGTTCTTGATGTCGCCCGCTTTACCCCACAGCACGATGTACAATCCGGTGACGACAGCGATCGCTCCAAGCAAGCTGAGCAGATAGATCCACCGTCACAACTCCATCATTGTATAACAACAATGATTTGAAATTGACCGAAGGTGTCCAACGATTATGGTGCCGAGAAAGAGATGTTCCGAGAAATCAACCCACCTTCCGACGCGCAGGTCCTCGCGGAGGACGACGGCCGAGAACGCGGTGGTGATCACGGTGGCGAGCGGGCTGAACGTGGCGGAGTAGAGCGGGCCCCGCACCGAGATGCACCACGACTGCAGGTAGAATGTCACGCCGGACCCGACAGCGCCCTGCACATCAGCGTCACATGGAATTATTCGCAACAACGACCAGGATCCCACGTTGCAATGGCACAGGAAACGCGCCTAGCTAGCTCGGTACCGCGAAGATGCAGCACGAGAGCTCGAAGAGCGAAGGGATCTTCCAGGCGCTCGTGTCCGGCAGGAGGAACGGGACGAGCGCCGCGGTCTGCAGCGTCGACAGGAGGCACATCCATGCAGAGAGCGTCAGGGGATCCATGTACCATTTGCATATTGGCACCTGAAGATGAAGAAACACGTACGACTGATGTAGCGTGGGAGAGGATTTCGCTCTAGATTATAACTCAAAGACAGTTCGATGATTGGAAAGCACAAGCTTTAGCTAGGCCGGGTGCGCAAAGCCGCAAACAAGTTCATTTTGTCATTATTTTACTATTCGTTGACCTGCAAGATGAGCCAAAGCGCCCAGCACGAGCTGCTGCCGAAGAGGAAGAGCGCGCCCATCACCCATGTGCTGCCCGTTGACGAGTGGATGATGGTGTTCATGTCGCTGAGCAGCTTGGCCCCCCTGAGGAACGCCATGATCATGGCTCCTCCCACGCAGACGATGGTGCCGAATATCTTGGCCAGGCTCCTCGGCTGCCTGACGTCCACCCTCTCCAAACTGTTGCACGAATTACACGGAGGCATCGGTATACTGCAACTTCACATTTCAGGCGACAAATGGTAGATCTGGTCCAACTCCATTATTACTCGCCGACTAATTAACAAGACAAACGACAGATCGGATCGGAGATAATGCAAATTCTGAATTGAATATATATTGTTTCCGGAATTCCGGGATCAAGAACTAACTCACCCGACTGATGCGGCCATGACGAAGGTGGTGGCCGGTATCAAATTCGACATGGCAGTTGCCAACGATGACGACGCCAGATGCACCCCTTGGTAGTACATACTCAGATTCAAAGTTGCCCTATGGAACATAGCAAATAACAGCCTCTTTTCTGAATGATAACTATCTGTACAAACATCACTTTGCTCAACTCTGAACGATAATGGATATATGACTTGCGTACCCAACAAGAGAAGCCAGAAAGACCAACGAAAAGCCTGCCATTCCAGGACACATGATCTGCTTCATCTTCTTTCTGCAGATATCACCACCATAATCGGTTGGAAGTACTCAAACAACTGAAGAAGTGATCCGAGCAAAGTACTGTTGACCACGGCGACAATGGGGACGAGAACGATGGTGGCGACGGCGGTGAACACCGCCTTGGCCCAGAGAGCCACTGTCGAGTAGATGCACTGCGTCGCCAACATGGCCGCAGACGGCATGTAAGCCTCCATGGCAGCTTGCAGCTTGTGCGCCTGCTTTTCCGTCTGGCATTAGTGTATACTCTCCGATCGCAAATTATATAGTACGAGCCCACGCACCTGCACGCGCTAGCAAGAAATATTGTAACACATTATAAATTGTATTATTTTAAGGAGACAAGTTGTGATAAAACTTTACACTACGAGAAGGTAGTTGTCTTTACACCTTTTTTGTTAGCATTCTCAGGATCGTATGGTTTGCAGACATCCAAAATTTATTCTTGAATACCATAATAAACTGTCGACAACAGCTACTTTATGTTTTTATTAGATAGCAGGTCTGACGTGTTAAAGAACTATGCAAAACGAAGTGTTAAATATTCATATCTTACCATGAATGGCTGTTGATCAATAGATTAGCTCATTGTCGATAATTTTTATTGGATAGACATGTTTTCCATTATGGCAAACAAGGTTTTGTGGTAGATGGAGTGGATTTTATTTTCAAAAGCTTATGTGATAATTACTCTAGGCGGTATTTGTCGGTGGATACAGAGGTCAATCGGGACACTTACATTTTCTTGATAACAAATTCAATATGAACCCTGAAAACTAAAATCAAGGTTTTGCACCATCATTGCATTAGGTGCAATGATGGTGCAAACATCCTTTTCAAGCTCCTTTCAGATCGTGATCCTACTGATAACATGTTGGCATGAGCCTTGTATTTACGGTTAATAGCTATTCTTTCAATTGTACGTGATGTAGGCTGCACGAAAGGGTCTGTGGTGCATGAATCTTTAGATCAGCTTACCCACTCTCTCATAGTTGTTAATTAGTTTTATCAAAATTTTGGACTATGTTAACGATTTTTTGAATTAAATGTTTTTAAGAAAAAAAGTTTAGAACATTTAAAGGTACTTAATGTTTCGCAAAGAGAAACATCCTGTCTCGTGGTGGAATAAGAATGCAGAAGTGTCAGTATATGATAGTATACAAATTGAACAAATAAAGCAAGATAAATATAAGTTTGCATGCCACCACCGCCTAATCATCACGCCCCACTCTGCATACACCAAATCTGAGCACAACAACATCGGATCGAGGGCAAGGTAGCCTGTGACGATTTGCGCAGAGGGGAGAGGCGGCAGCCATGGTGCACATGGAAGGGGATGGAGCAGAGGACGGAGAGGGTAGTCTAGGGAGGCCAGGGAGAGGAGCCGGCGGGAGGGGAGCGAGATCCGATAGGCGCGTTGATTGAGTTCTTATTCCGAAATGTGTGGGTGCACTTATCAGCTCTAAAATGATAGGCTGGGACCGGAAGAAACTTTTGTTTGTCTGTGCTGGTTACTGCTAATGCCCTACTCTCGGGTTGTATCGCGACAGTCATCACAAACAATCGTGGCCTATTATTCTTTAAAAAAAAACGTGGCCTAAGAAAATCCGTAGCTGGGCCGGAGTCATGGGCCTAAGAAAATCCTTCGGCCCCATAAGGATCCTTATGTAAGATACCACCGAAAATAAGACCGGTCAATTAACCAACCACCGGTTGTTCTCAAAAAATAAACTAAAAATAACGCTATTACATCAAACCTGGAGTTGCAAACACAAGGAACAATAATGAGTTCTGAAACGGTGCTAGCAAAATCGTCTCTATTTTTTTTTTGACGAAACAAAAAATCGATCGTCTCTATTCCGCAGTCGGGCTTCCATTCCCCAACAGGGGCTCCGCAATGCCATTATTCCCGACGTCGAGCTTCGAATCCGGCTGCGCGATCGTCTTCTCCAGGTCTTGAATCTGCTCCGGCGCACTCACGACTTTGCCGTCGCCCGATTTGCCCCACAGAACGACGTACAATCCCGCAATAACGCCGACCGCCCCCATCAAGCTGATGAGCCCATATAAATCCATCCACAAAATCAGTTTATAGTTGATCAACAATGTAGAGCGAGACGTCTCAGAAAACGAACCTTCCGACGTGCAGCTTTTCGCCAAGGACAACGGCAGCGACAACGGTTGTGATCACGGTGCAGAGCGGGTTGAACATGGCCGAGTAGAGCGGGCCCTTCACCGAGATGCACCACGACTGCAAGTAGAACGTCACGCCGGAACCGATTGCGCCCTGCAGAAGCGTAACTGACCCGATTACAACTCCCTAGATCACAATGTACTTTGCGACAATGGCAAAGCAGGAAAAACGGATGAGCTAATTGCCCAAGGCTGCGAAGCCCCATACCGCGAAGACGCAGCTCGAGAGCTCGAACAGCGAGTGTATCTTCCAGGCGTTCGGGTCGGGCACGAGGAACGGGACGAGCGCCGCGGACTGCAGCGCCGAGAGGAGGCACATCCACGACGAAAGCGTCAGGGGATCCACGTACGACTTGCAGATGGGCACCTGCAGGATGAGCCAGAGCGACCAGCACGAGCTGCTGCCGACGAGGAAGAGCGCGCCCATTACCCACCTGCTCCCCGCCGACGAGTGGAGAAGGGCGTTCATGTCGCTGAGCAGCTTCGGGCCCTTGAAGAACGCTATGGCCATGGCTCCTCCGACGCAGACGACGGTGCCGAATATTTTGGCCAGGCTCCTCGGCCTCCTCACGTCCACCTTCTCCAGCCTGCATCAGACGACAGTTCCAGTGGTCACTTTACAGTGTAAAGAAAAAAAAATCGAATCTCGCTACACACAATTCTTCAGATAATTGATTCGAGTGAAACATTATAGTTTATACTGATCCTAGCCTCTATTCTAGTACTATGCCACCTATTACCAAGTAGTAACAAACTCACTGACAGATCTAACTGATCAATAATCCAGCAGTACATGATACGAATATTCTGGGAACAAGTGACCTAACAACCAAATTATCTCTTGTCTTAACTGGAAACTACGAAGCAATTTAGTACTGTACGAAACCGGTAGCTGGAATCAATCTATGTCGTCGTTTTTCCATGGACTTATGACCTGGAAACGATCTGTGTCTGAGTGCTGACAACGAGTCACACTGTCAGACGAATTATGACCTGGAAACTAACTGCAACTTATGCAGGTTTATTTATTGAAGATTTTCTAGGATTGGTGGATCCGTGGCACTACAAACAAAGGAAGGGTTCATGTGTTCATGTGCTTCTGTCGTCCTTCTGTTCTGTGTACACTAAGACGATCATTATGGTCTCGGAACAAACGTAATTATTGTACGAGGCGGCATGTGGCAAAAGCGAATAGCAGGCTCGCGTTTGTCCGACACCGATCGAACTGGTGCAGTCATGGAGTGAAACAAGTGCAGTATACTCCATCTGGGGAAGGTGAGGAGAAAACAGTGCCCTACGGGTTTACTATCGAGAGCTGACACGGCTTCCCTGTCAGGTACTTACCCTACTGACGCTGCCACGACGAAGGTGATGGCGGGTATCAAGTTCGTCATGGCCGTTGCCATCGACGACGACCCCAGATTCACTCCTTGGTAGTACATACACTGATTCACCGTTGCCCTGTCGACACGGAATAAAGAATTCGTGTTAGAGCTACTAATGTATCTAGCTATAAGCATTAGCAGAAGTAGAATTTTATTCCTGACTCCAAATTTTTTATGATTATGACTTGCGTACCCAATCAGAGAAGTCACAAATACCAATGAGAAGCCTACCACTCCAGGACACAGCATTTCCTTCATCTTCCTTCTGCAGATCAGAACCAGAATTAGTACAATCAACAGTACACATTTTTAGCAAGTTATCAACACGTCTGGGAAAAAGACTGAAAATCATCATTAGATGGAATAAAATGAGGTCATACCGATTAGCAACCATGACGATGGGAACGAGAACGATCGTATAACTTCGTATAATG
>LAPY01000729.1:151321-163550 GCA_000970635.1 Eragrostis tef
CGAGGGGATGCCGGCCAAGGCCCCGGCCCTGACGTCGTACCCGATGGCTCCCATAGGCACCGTGCACTCCTGCTTCTCCACTAGGTGCTGATTACTTCCATCTGTATTGTCCAAATTGGTGCTTCTGTGCAGAATTCAGCACTTCTTTGCCTGGCGAGTGTGAATGAAGTGTGAGTTGTTCATGTGAGAATGAAGATAGTGAGCTATGGTTGCTGATTCTGCAGGAATGGTACACCGAGGCAGCCTTTAGTAGTGCCACTAGCCAGAGCGACCGTGGCGCTTGATCCGGCCCGTGTACCGGTGGGAGCACTCGAGGGGCTTGCTAGTTACTCCCACTGCTGGATCCTTTATGTGTTCCATCTGAACACTGATCTTGATAAAATGTGGAAAGACCCTGCTAGATCCAAGCTAAAAGCAAAGGTATGGCCTTTTCTGAGTTGTTTGGCTGTTTTTATTAAAATAAAGACAGGAAAAATGTGAGTATTGTACTGGATACGGGCTCTTTCAACTAATGAATTCTTTTGTTTGTCATGGAAGGTGAGAGTACCCAGACTGAAAGGGGGCAAGATGGGGGTTTTGGCAACTAGATCACCACATCGGCCCAATCCAATTGGACTGAGTGTGGCAAAGGTAAGAATTATAGAATTGAACCATTATTTATTTGTTGTCCCTATGGCTTGTGCAGCATAACAGTTGAAGTATCAGTATGCCCATTGTTATTGCTTTCTGGAACACAAATTGAGGATACCAGTGTATACATGGAGAAAATCTGTTAAACATACAGCTATCTCAAATTCTCAATGATCATACTATCTTTCATACCAATGTAAGGATTGAAAAATTGTGATGGATGGTTTGGCTCACCGGTTACACCATAGGGGTGCTATTCACAAAAGTTTTCTTGTGACGGACACATGCTATGGTATCAATTAAACTATAAGAAACACAGCTAGTAATTGACTGGATTTTGGTCCCCATTGCCTGTCTATATACAATACCGTGCACCATAGAGTTTGACTGTTATTCGCTTTGGATCATTGCCTAATTTCATTGATCTTGTTCAACAGGTTCTTTTCATTTTAACATTTTACAGGTGGAGGCGGTGGATGGGCATTCTATTTTGCTTTCTGGAGTAGATTTGGTGGATGGAACGGTACCATTTTAAATGCTTATACCATCATAGGATTTAAATGATTTGCTGATGTGAAGCTGTGAACTCTTCCTGATCCATCAATCTTCTATTGGCAGCCTGTTGTTGATATTAAACCGTACCTACCGTATTCTGATGGTGTTAACGACGCAACTGTTCCTGATTGGTTAGAGGTATGCATAATATTGCATCTCAGTGGATCGTTTATCTTAACCTTTCAATTAACTCTCGCAATTGGGACAAATGCCCTTCCTTTTCTGTTTCTGGATCATCTTCAGTTCTATATCTGTAGACAGCTCAGTTTTATGCCCCATTTTCTTTTAGTTTTTTCTTCTTTTGTTGCTCACTTTCCACATCAATCCTTCGTGTCAGTAGTCTCACTTGGTACCTTTTACGGCAAGGGCATATTCGAGTTACTGTTTTATAACCTGAATTGTTTGCCACATACTAATGTTGCCTGTTCTGTCCTAGCAGGTTGATGGTGCATTAGCCGTGGAATCCATCCGTTGTACGGAGAACTTCATTTCTGCACTTCGCAACTGCTGGATGCATATTGTAAGTGCTATGCTCATGTATTCTCCTGTAATGAAAATGTTCTGTCCTCACTATTGACTATGATTGTTATTGCACTTATAGCATCATGTTTTTCATTAGGAAAAATACTAAATACCATTTTTGATTTACAACTCACCAACCATTTGTTTCAGAAAAATCAGTCGCTCTATGCCTCAGCTGATGAATTCCAAAATCTGGTCAAGGAGGTGCTCTCTTGGGACATCAGATCATTGTCTCAACGGATCCGGCCTCATCAAGTTACCATGGAAAGGGAAGAAAACACCCACTGTGGAGAAGAAGCTGACAAGAATTCCAGGGACGAAGCAAGCTTCAATGTGGTCTACCACCTCCATCTCGAAGGCATTAATGTGTCATACAGGATAGATCAAAATTCCAACATCGTCGTTGAGGATGCGGCTCTCCTTCCTGGTGTCGTAGACTAGAACCGGCACGGTTTCTTGACATGGAGTAATAGACTTGTGAAATGGAGAATGGCCGTTCGGCTCCTCATTTTGTTGTCTTTTACGGGAGTACGATGTCCTTTTAAATGCTTATACCATCATAGGATTTAAATGATTTGCTGATGTGAAGCTGTGAACTCTTCCTGATCCATCAATCTTCTATTGGCAGCCTGTTGTTGATATTAAACCGTACCTACCGTATTCTGATGGTGTTAACGACGCAACTGTTCCTGATTGGTTAGAGGTATGCATAATATTGCATCTCAGTGGATCGTTTATCTTAACCTTTCAATTAACTCTCGCAATTGGGACAAATGCCCTTCCTTTTCTGTTTCTGGATCATCTTCAGTTCTATATCTGTAGACAGCTCAGTTTTATGCCCCATTTTCTTTTAGTTTTTTCTTCTTTTGTTGCTCACTTTCCACATCAATCCTTCGTGTCAGTAGTCTCACTTGGTACCTTTTACGGCAAGGGCATATTCGAGTTACTGTTTTATAACCTGAATTGTTTGCCACATACTAATGTTGCCTGTTCTGTCCTAGCAGGTTGATGGTGCATTAGCCGTGGAATCCATCCGTTGTACGGAGAACTTCATTTCTGCACTTCGCAACTGCTGGATGCATATGGTAAGTGCTATGCTCATGTATTCTCCTGTAACGAAAATGTTTTGTCCTCACTATTGGCTATGATCGTTATTGCACTTACTGCACATGTTTTTCATTAGGAAAATACTAAATCCCATTTTTGATTTACAACTCACCAACCATTTGTTTCAGAAAAATCAGTCGCTCTATGCCTCAGCTGATGAATTCCAAAATCTGGTCAAGGAGGTGCTCTCTTGGGACATCAGATCATTGTCTCAACGGATCCGGCCTCATCAAGTTACCATGGAAAGGGAAGAAAACACCCACTGTGGAGAAGAAGCTGACAAGAATTCCAGGGACGAAGCAAGCTTCAATGTGGTCTACCACCTCCATCTCGAAGGCATTAATGTGTCATACAGGATAGATCAAAATTCCAACATCGTCGTTGAGGATGCGGCTCTCCTTCCTGGTGTCGTAAACTAAATCCGGCACGGTTTCTTGACATGAAGTAATAGACTTGTGAAATGGAGAATGGCCGTTCGGCTCCTCATTTTGTTGTCTTTTACGGGAGTACGATGTCCTGTTGCTGATGAATGTGATGACTTGCAATTTCTGAACTGAACTTGAAATGTAGAATTTTCTTCCTCTGATTTCTGTTAGAGTTTGAGTGGTTATGTGCACGAAGCCGGGGTTCTAATTTGCTTCATTTCGTGACGCTCTCATCACCCATTTACAGTTGCGCGGCAGTATTCATGTTGAGCCTCGATCAATCTCTGATGGCGTATTTGCCTTGTCAGGCACCCAGAAGCGCCGATGCAAGTCCGTGCGAACTCCAGCTCCTTCCTGATTCTGAGGCAGTACCCATTTCACTGTAGGCAAAGCGGCGAACAGTTGGCGGGAGCGCACCTGGAGACGAAGGCATTGGCACGCGTGATTGAGGTATCGTAGGGCGAGACCAACGGCTTGAGCGGAACAGAGCAAGCAGCCCCGATGGCATTCAGCAGCCATTGGAGAGGGGCAACGTGAATTGGGTGCGCCTGCGCGCTACAACATACAAGGGGGTGGCCGCCGCGCGGGGTCTCGGCGCTGCCGTGAGCGATTCTCTGCTGGAAGACAGGCCCGTTGGCGGGTTTCTGCGGCCTGCGGCAGCGACTGCGCGTGTTAACTTGACTGAGGGGAGCGCAAGAAGCACGGCGGCGAGGCTACCAGAGGAAGACGGCGGCAGCGGCGTCTGTGTTGTTGCCGGCGAAAACATTTTCATTTAACCCCCTGATTTGGATTGCGATCAATAGTCGCGATCCAACACAGGGGGTTGAGTGAAAATATTGCATCGCGATTAATGCAAATAGGTCCCTATTTTTGGCGGTCGGCTTGTGTCTCTCTCCTCGGCTCGTCCTCCATTGACGGCCGGCGACCTCCCCACCTTCCATCCCCGCAGGAATTTCCCACTCCCACCACCCCACCGCCACGCGCTCAGGCCCTAGCACCAGCTCCCCATTTCTCTGCTCCGTCTCCGCTGCAAGGACGAGGGCGCAGATGGTGCGGCGCGACTCTCGTGCAGAAGGCTGGGGCTAGCGCAGGGCAGTTGTTCGCTGGAATGCCGGCGTAGAAGGTACCATTCTTTTTTGTGCGTATCTGTGTGTTAATTGACACAATTCACACTGCGGAAGCTTTGGATTTGATCAGCTCCTGCAAAGGCATTTGTGCACAATTTTTATCCGGAACGTTTGGAGGTGTCAAATGGATTCTACATTGTTTCTGATGAGCGCTAGCTCCCCAGTCCCCAGCACAAGGGAATGGCTTAGTTCCTTTTTGAGTTCTCTTGCTATTTGCAGTTCGCATAAGATTGGTGTGTCGAGGATAGGAGCTTCCTTCCAGGGGTCAGGGATAGAAACAGGGTGCAGCCTGAGCGAAGTCATTACATTTGACGGTGATTGAGACTATTGAAATTAGAGAGTAACATTCTAAGCATATGTCCAGCATTATACAGAGTAACAGTACCTGCCATATTTTGATAGCGTAAAAGACTGAAAGGATTATGCTTATTTTTCGTTTATGCAGTAGCGTGTGTGGTTTGGTTACAGTGTCAGTTTTTGGATTTTTATTACTTATTGCTATTGTTTCTAGTGTCCAAATGGACTCCTGAATGATAGTTCAAACCATGTTATTACAACTATACAAGGTTGTACATAAGGAATTTCACATCTTTCTTCACTTGTAAGCTTAAAAAATAGATTACGAGTCCTTGTTAGATTGTTAACTTGAGGTTCTCAAGTCTTAGGCGTTGGTAGCTCACTAGGTTTTCAAACGGAGATCCTTATAGGCTACTAGCAACAAGCTGAACTTCAGTTGTATTCTGTTTGCAGAACAGTACTTGGTTCACCCCCATGAATGGCTGCTGAAGCATCATCACACATGACAGTGCGTGTGCGAAGATTTCTATCAGAAGCCTGTTCTGAACCATTTTGCTCATGTGTCTGGTCATTTGCTTCTATGTCTGCTCTAAGGTGGACTTGTTCCTCAGTTCCTTGATTTCCTTCATGAGGCTCATTGTTTTCTGCATTGATTCTATTTTGTTCTAGCAGTTTGTTGTCATCTCTCATGATTTGTGTTGACATGTGCTTCTTTTTGTAGACATACATTATCAAGGCTATCAAAAGGGAAGAAGTTGAAGCAGCTCCAGTTAGGATGAACAATCCCCTGAAGTTGTCAAAGGTGAGACTACTTGAACCAATGACAGGGCCCACCTTCTGGCAGTCATTTTGATACCCAATCCATTTTTTTTCGATTTGAATCATGGCATCTCCCCCTGTTACATTGAGAATTGCCTTTGAGATATCCCCTAGTAGAGGACTTCCCTTTGCCAGTGCCTGTGCAGACAACATAAAAAGTTTTAATAATTCACATGCAACAATAGATAAAAGTGTGTGTCATGTCCTGTCTGATGCAGTGAAGGTTAAAAACTCCATTTGTGCGGACTTCTAGGCATTTTGATTAGGCACCTAGAATGTAAATAGGATATTTAAGGCCTACATGACTGTAGGATGTTATCTTTTCACATGAATGTAGCTGTTTTTTCTCCCCAGAACCTAGCTGATCTACTCGTTTACTTTATCTGTAGGCAGTGAAATTTGTAGTTAAAACTTACATATCCAAAACCTGCAGCCTTATAAATTGGCCCGACCATAGTGTAACCGCTGCAGTGGTTTGCAAGAAATAATTTAATGTAGGGAACTTCATGCACGAGAGCAGCAATACCGCCACTGCCACTTCCTCTGGAAAGCGCATTGTGAAAATCATCAGGAGTATCATAAGGCTTGATGTGACAGGGCCCACATTCTGGCAGTCATTTTGATACCCAATCCATTTTTTTTCGATATGAATCATGGCATCTCCCCCTGTTACATTGAGAATTGCCTTTGAGATATCCCCTAGTAGAGGACTTCCCTTTGCCAGTGCCTGTGCAGACAACATAAAAAGTTTTAATAATTCACATGCAACAATAGATAAAAGTGTGTGTCATGTCCTGTCTGATGCAGTGAAGGTTAAAAACTCCATTTGTGCGGACTTCTAGGCATTTTGATTAGGCACCTAGAATGTAAATAGGATATTTAAGGCCTACATGACTGTAGGATGTTATCTTTTCACATGAATGTAGCTGTTTTTTCTCCCCAGAACCTAGCTGATCTACTCGTTTACTTTATCTGTAGGCAGTGAAATTTGTAGTTAAAACTTACATATCCAAAACCTGCAGCCTTATAAATTGGCCCGACCATAGTGTAACCGCTGCAGTGGTTTGCAAGAAATAATTTAATGTAGGGAACTTCATGCACGAGAGCAGCAATACCGCCACTGCCACTTCCTCTGGAAAGCGCATTGTGAAAATCATCAGGAGTATCATAAGGCTTGATCTTGGATCTGTCAAATCCAAGTTCTTCCAAAAGTCCCTTGACATATGAGCCACGATGGTATCCTACATGTTCTCCACTTCGTAGGAGTTCTTGGATATCATTTACAGTTGGCTGAAGCTGTTGTACTGTCAACATTGATGTCAAATTCGCGGTGTAACTTGATGTAAGTACCAGAAGAAAGCACAGCCACACGATCAGCACCAACCGAGATAAAAAGCGTTCTACAATCTCTTCTGCAACAATTGTGATAAGGGTGATTCAGTGATTTTAGCCATATCAAATCAAACTTGGAAACTGTAAAATACACTTTTTATATGATATCTATATTACTCAGAAATTAGCAATTTGATTTTCTGTACTAAAGAAAAAAATAGCCAATGTCAAATTCTCTCCATATATAACTATTTTCCAAGGATAATGTGTACCCTAACTGCTTGATATGTCAGCCATCCATACGCTTCTTTACTCCAGGGTTCAGGTCTCACAAGAGTTTATGAAGAGTTTGATTTTGTGAGAAAAAAATCATGTTCCATACGAAGTAAGGCGGTATCATATATGCTGAAAAAGTGTAGTAATCATGCTACTAGATGGCAGTCATTATTCATTATCTACTTAACAAGGTGTGAGTAGATAATGAATAATGTTATGAGTTATCTCTGGATATTGTACTTTTAAAATTGATGATACTGATTCTTCTAGGTAAAGAGCTATGCCAAAGCATTTATCTAAGGGCCTTAGTAGTAAGTGGATTTGGAATAATTTATTGGCATTGCTTCAGGGCTTGCAAAATAAAATAAGTCTGCTGCTCGTCTGATTCCAATCTTTATATTCCTATTTTTTTTATTTTTTTTGGTTTGAATAACATAAATCCAAGACTTGCTATTACCAACGACCAGTGTGAATCTCTATTACTTACATTACTATAACATGATTACATAATGAACATCTGATACATATTTCTCGTATGGATATTAGTGATGTATTTCATTCAATATATGTAGGAAAGTTTTTGTGATAATTGAACTCAACTCTCTTCAAATATGGAGAAAAAGATCATTATCCCGAGCTGTCTGGGAATTGGCCCACGGACATTCTCATTGTTCCCTAGAAACTCCAATAATAATACGACCACACCAGTGTAGATAAAGAAGATAATGCTCCCAAACCACATGCCCGGTGTTAGTGGCTTCAAGAAAATCCACGTGTTCTTGTATACTCTTTCCCTGACTGGAACCACCATTGCTATTCCAGATTCTGTATATGGCAGAGTAAAGTCGGCGTAGAAAGTTCGGTTATATCTGATTGTTATATCTCCAATTACAATATCGTACATCTGAAAGACAGAAAGAAATGTTTAGGTGCCTACTGAGAAGCTCGGCTCAATGTATCTTCATTAACAATGGTAAAACAGTTTGTAATATGGATGGATAAAATTTAGAATAGCTCCCAATATTAGTTGAAGTAGATGTAAAATATTTTTTGGTTTCACATAAAGTCAGGGTTTGAATTGGGTTACTGGGCTCATGTTATGCAACTTAATATGATTTTAAGACTGGATAACTATATTGCATGCTAATATTGTTTGTTATGATAAACTAAAAAAAATGATAATGAAACTTGTGTGCATGAGCTTGTACTTTGAAAAATGTGAAGCAAGGTGGAAGTGTTTGCACATTGCAAGTTTAATTAGTGAGTGCTTCAAGACTTCAACTGCATAGTACTTACTAAAGAAAATAGAGTAGGAAAATCGAGGCCGAAACTTATTTTTACCTTAAGATGGACCTGATAGACAAAATCATCGTAGCTTCCGCTGCTTGTGTCGTCTGGAGAGCCAAATAATACATACTCATAAGGTACTGCATATGGAAGCATCTTTACTGCCTCTTCAAATACATCAACTGAAAGGCCAGATGCTTTTGCTGCACTTGTCTGATCCTTTTCAACCTTTATAAATTCTGGATATCCACTTGTGCGTACACCAACTTTAAGTTTCTTCCCACTTACAGGAATCTCAAATCCTCGGGGTATATCTATAGATTCTCCAGGCCAGATAACAGGATTCAGATCAGGCAGCGAACTTGAATACATTGTTGCTGGTTGTGATTCATTTAATGTCCGTGAAATTCCCCTTTTCTCCGTCCAGAATCCAATTTCTCTCCATCCTCTCCCGACTAAATTTATTAGCTGAAATGTTGAAGCAACCAATTGCTTATCGGAAAGGTCAAACTTGCCACTCAAACCTATAAATTTATGCTGCGTGATTGTCTTCAAGAAATCTGGACCATTATTGGATGTTTTCAGTGCTTCCAAGTTTGTTAAGTTTTTTGCAGCTGTTGGTTTTCGGAATTTAGCATTCACAAGCCCAACCTTTTCTGCAGCTAGTGCCACCGACCAGATTGTATCGTAGCTCCACAGTCCAAAGATGTTTAATTTCAATGGTGGGTCAGTTGGGTTGTCAACTTGGTATCTCATATTCCATCTTGTGGTGAAATTATTCAGTTTTGTTGATTTGGGAACGTAAAACTGAACTCCCAGAGCACCATTCATTGATTCTATGACAGAAGGATGCAGAGAATCTATGAGATTGGTTACTCCATCAGTAATGATCCATGCATATCCTCTGTTCATCATCCCTAATTCTTTTGCCTTTATGAAGAGTACTGAAGCCAATCCTGATGACATGTGAACAATATAGACCCTTGGCTGCATTGTCATCAACTTATACAATTCTTTGGTAATTTGTTGACTTGTTGCTGATAGAGGAATCACACTGCGATAGGGAACATGAGCATTTATTTCTTGGAGGGCATCAACAAGGCTAGGTATGACTCCTCTACCATAGTCAGTGTCTTCATATATAGGAACTACCATTCTCCATCCATAAGCCTTAATTATGGAGGCAATGCAGTTCAGTTGTGCTGAATCATTTAGTGTTGCACGTGTAAAATATGGAAGACTGCTAGGAGATAGAGTCGAGCTTGTTGCCATGGAGATGATTGGAACATGGCTTTTGTTTCCGAGATCTGAGATAAATATGGCTTGTGAAGCTTTTTCAGGACCGATGATGGTTTCTACATTGTAATTCTCCAGCAAGTCAAGAGCTGCAGAATTCACGCAACGAAAATTTGGTTCATCAGTTCATCATTATATGGATTTTGTTATACTATTAAAAAAAACTTGGGATCAAATTTTCGGTAAGTAACATGTCCATTTGTTGGAAGGATGACAAACGTGAGACAAAATCAAGCTCCCAAATTCCAAACGTGCAGAAAGTTTTTTATTTCCTTGACCACGAGGCAACCTGAAAGTTAACTGATGCATCTCGAATGTTGGAATAGGCTAGTTGCAGATAAAAATGCTACTATAGTACTTCCTTAATAACAAAAATTTTTGAAGAGAGAAACATGTAACCAAAGTTTACTTTCCACTTGCCACTATAGTTGACTGATTCAAAATTTTCCCCATACCATGCTTTGTACCTCTCGATGGCTGCATTACGTTTCAGTTTTTGATTTTTGGATGCTTAGAGAGAATGTTATATATCTACCTTTGCTATATACCATGAGTGAAGGGATTCATGCATGGTAGATAGCCGTGCTGCTAGCGATTGTATACGACGTATATGTAGGTAACTATGGTTATTTGTACTTGGTCCGAACTAATAACCGAAGGCAGCTATCAATTTCTGCTTCCATAGTTCGCAGTTTTTTTTTAATCTTCTTCATTTATTGCAGCTTTTGGTGCTTTGTTCCCTTTCCTGGTAAGTACTCCTAGCTCTGTGCCACTGCTATTGACCAGTTTTGAGGCATTGCAGGAAATACGCTAATATTGAACACATTTTTCAGCTGGGCATCCAATAATGTACACATTACGAGGGCAAAAGAACATGCTCCTTAATCCTGCGGGTTGATTGTGGAGCGAATGGCATAGGACTTCGCTGTTGATATGTGGTGAATATCACTTCTTTCTTGATTTACTTGTCCAGAAATGCGCACTTTCATTAATGAAGATTACTTCTCGTCACATGAGATGAAATCAACTACATATCTGACTAGATTGAGTTGAGGTACTGCAATCTTTACTATTCTTTTTTTAGAGTGAAGTGCATCTCTGGTCCCTAAACTATTTTGAGATTCTCATCTGGGTCCATAAACTCTCAAAATGAAGATCTAGGTCCCTAAACTATTTCAGGGTTCTCATCTGGGTCCATAAACTCTTAAAATAACAATTTAGGTCCCTAAACTATTTCAAAGTTTTTATCTAGGTCCGACATAAACTCACAAAATAAGATTTAGTTCTCTAAATTTGTTTGCCACTTAAGCAGACTTTCACAATACGACTTGCTCCTGTATCATGATGACATGACATGCTAGTAGCTTGTTGACTTACAGATTTGACGAGAGTTTCGACCTTGTTTTAAATATCGTTCTGATATTGTCAGAACGACATATATATATCATTCCGATGGCATGAGCGATACAAAAAATAAAAAGTGATATCGTTGTTTTGGGTTTTTTTACGGCTTCGGTATTGGGATTATTCAAAGATGCAAACCTCGATGAATAGGCCACCTTGTGATAGGAGGTGGTGGTGATAACGGGCACCAGCTAGAATCTTCATTTTGAGAGTTTATGGACTCACATAAGAGCATCAAAATAGGGTAGAGATCCTAATATTAGTTTAAGAGTTTATGGACCCATACGAGAACCCCGAAATAGTTTAGGGACCTAGATTTTCATTTTGAGAGTTTATGGACCCAGATGAGAACCCAAAATAGTTTAGGGACCTAGATCTTCATTTTGAGAGTTTATGGACCCAGATAAGAATCTCAGAATAGTTTAGGGACCTGTGGTGCACTTTACTCTTTTCAAAACAACCACTAAGGTAACATTAATGAAAAAAGAGACATAAATACAATGCCACGTCACAGCATCATTAAGAATGGCAATAGCAACAGTCAAGAGTCAAATGAGCACATTAGTAAACATAACCAGTAGGTAATAAATTATCACTGACTTCCTAATTTGATTGTTGACCATACAATTTTGTCAGCATGCATTACAAAAGAGATAGTTTGATTTTGTCAAAAGAAACAAGTATATGAAAAACCGTGAAACCAATTATCAACACCATCGTGAAAGTACAGGCTCTCAAACTGATCAGATTGTGAAGAACCAAATGTTGGTACTGCTAGTTTAAAAATAAGCGTTTGACTTTTAAGAACACTTCCCTAATCCAATGTTATTAAAATTGAATTGTGATTCACAACAACATACTGGACATAGAGAACTAAAAGTTGCATAGATGAGGTAGTGACAAAGATCAACTTATTTCATGGCGCAATCAAGAGAGAAATAACCTGTCTGGAAAAGCAGCTGTATTAAACGGACACATAATATTAACTTCTTTCAAATTGACATTGCTGTATAGCAACTTCTTATTGCTGCTGTAGATGACAGTGGGTCTATCTGATGAAGCAAACACATGGGTTGTTCCCTTTGATGAGAATGTACGAAGGCTGATTGGTTGGGTTCCAAGGGAAACTTTCTTTCTATCAGTCAGTTCACC
>LAPY01000729.1:164429-174902 GCA_000970635.1 Eragrostis tef
ATCTGGGTCCATAAACTCTCAAAATGAAGATCTAGGTCCCTAAACTATTTCAGGGTTCTCATCTGGGTCCATAAACTCTTAAAATAACAATTTAGGTCCCCAAACTATTTTAAAGTTTTTATCTAGGTCCGACATAAACTCACAAAATAAGATTTAGTTCTCTAAATTTGTTTGCCACTTAAGCAGACTTTCACAATACGACTTGCTCCTGTATCATGATGACATGACATGCTAGTAGCTTGTTGACTTACAGATTTGACGAGAGTTTCGACCTTGTTTTAAATATCGTTCTGATATTGTCAGAACGACATATATATATCATTCCGATGGCATGAGCGATACAAAAAATAAAAAGTGATATCGTTGTTTTGGGTTTTTTTTACGGCTTCAGTATTGGGATTATTCGAAGATGCAAACCTCGATGAATAGGCCACCTTGTGATAGGAGGTGGTGGTGATAACGGGCACCAGCCAGAATGTTCATTTTGAGAGTTTATGGACTCACATAAGAGCATCAAAATAGGGTAGAGATCCTAATATTAGTTTAAGAGTTTACGGACCCATACGAGAACCCCGAAATAGTTTAGGGACCTAGATTTTTATTTTGAGAGTTTATGGACCCAGATGAGAACCCAAAATAGTTTAGGGATCTAGATCTTCATTTTGAGAGTTTATGGACCCAGATAAGAATCTCAGAATAGTTTAGAGACCTGTGGTGCACTTTACTCCTTTTTTTATAAGTTAAGGGCTCATCTACTGCCAAAATTGTGATGATGCCTTATATTTTCCCAGCTGCTTTGCATGTGTGCTCTTGCATGGTCACTTTACCCGTGTTGCTGCTAAATGAAGATTATATTAAGATAGTATGTTTTAAGCTACAATGCCGACCGCACTATTGAGCGATGGTACATGCAACTAACTACTTCAGCAGCACAGAAGACCAACAAGTAACTGTAATTTGCACTTGATGAGGCTTCAGAACATCTACCTTGAGCTGCAGCTCGAACATCATCACCCATGGAATCCCTGATGTGGAGGACAAGCTTTGTACTATAGTTTTGATGGGCAGCATAGAAGTCCTCCATAGCCAGTGAGATGCTGGTAACGGCTATTTTGCCGACCAAGGATCCCAAGTCAAGGATGACTCCAACATGGACTTCCTGAGGTTCTCTTCTAGTAGCATTTTGGCAGACGGCGATGCTAGCTGACAGCACGAGAAGGATGATTCTATATGCTACCTTCATTTGCCGCGAAGTGAGGTTTGCGGAATCTATTTGCACCTCATTCCTTTCAGTTATATATAGCCGAAGTGTCGAACCACATTTCTTATACTGCTAACACCATGAGCTTGTTTGCTGATGCCGTATAGAATTGCTTTGAACTTCAGTCACTTGATAAATAGTAATACACTAGTTAGGAAGGCCTAGATATACAATGCTTTACTGTCACCAGTATGACAGCCTGCTGATTGTTTCTTGGTTGCAAAGTTGTCGTTTCTGAACCGTGCATTCAGTGTCTGCTCTTACTAATAATTGAATAGATAGCTGAATTTCGTTTTGGAGGAGGGCAGTGGGCTGGTTCCCAATGTCAAATCGCCTTCTCAAAGTCAGTCGCTTCGACTCCAATTCTGCTGGCATGTGTGAAGGTTGACTTGACCGATGAAGTTAAATAGTCTGTGCAGTTACGATTGGCTCAAGGCGATATTGTTATCGTCAGCTATCCTTTAAAATTGCTTTTCGAACCATAAGACGCATGTAAAAAATCAGCCACTGCAAATCTTCAACCCGGGAGAAGAAATTAAGGCCTGCCGCCTGACGTGTTTTCTGTGAATTCAGCTTTGTCCTCTCTTGCTAGTTTATTAAGTTACAGTTTCGAGGTAAGGTGGGCTGAGGAGTGAGGAGGTCAAATTCATAAAGCAAAGGGTCTTTCGAAACAAAAAATCATGAAACAAAGCATGTTAATTTATTTAAGTCAAATAACTACTACTGGACATAGTCCTCAGAGAGCAAAACAATATTTTATCGTAAATCCTTCTCAGTTAATCGTCATCTATGACGCGTGTTATTTCTAGTCGATTAAGTATAGATCTGAGGGGGACACTATCAATGTCGCTGAGTGGAACCACTTCCATTTTTTTATGGAGAGGCGTGGGGGGACAGAAGACATGTGGACCGGGCTGGGCTGGAATGTCCAGCTTCCTTATTTTCTCATGGGCTGGAATGCGTCGTTCCTTTTCAAGTTCCCTGCTCGCGCTCGCTCGGGCTCGGAGGGCGGATTCGAGGGTGGACGGTTGCGACGCCACCAGAGGCAGGGGAGGACGGTCGGTTGCGACACTACCAGAGGCGAGGGAAGGTGGGCTCATCCGGTTGTTGTGCCGGTGTGGAACGGGAAGGTACGAGCCAAGCCTTCCGCTTCAGCAAAATTTCGGAAAACTTGGGTTGCATATATGTCCCTCATGATTTGTGCCCATCATTTTCTTCTGGTTGTTCGAAGACGTCCACGGGAGAATGGTAAGATTACCTGACTACCTGTGGAACACCGCTTGCTTGAACTGATATTGATTATTGAGCATGGGGCGGGGGCTTGGAACGTGGAGACCTGAACTTAAGGGACTAACGCCAGATAGGTGTTTGTTAGAATGCCTGTGTAAACCTCAATTCAAAGATGTGTTCGTCCAGGCGGTGAAAAAAGATGAACAACAATCGGTGGTTTTCTTTCTTTCTTTCATTATTAAGAATAAAACATAGGTTGAAGATCGTGGACAAACAGTGGGCTTCATCTCCATAATTTAAGCTAGTGTGAACATAGGTTGAATGGTTGACCAATACTGACAAATGAGAACACTGGGTTATGTAGTACAATATGGTTTATAAACCACAAACATGGTTAGGCCTTGTATGTCGAGCCAATACAAAGCATCACATGTGAAACCTGTTACATGGGCTTCCCTTAAATTGGCATTGTGAAGAAATGCAGCCCTGATGAGCTAGTAACGGGCTGAGCTTGAGATAGGTGCCACTCTTGAGATAAGTGTTCTTTCACTCCTAAAAGTGGCCGCTGAACCAGTTTCTTCTTGTTGCTGGTCGTTTTCATCTCTGCCTGCTTCAATGGGGTTGTTTCCTTGAGCACTGCCTCTTCCGTTTCCATCTTGTGTTCTGTCATTTGCTCCTACTAGTCCATTTTTGACACCTTGCATGTTAGTATTTTGCCCGTTGTTCTTTCCGTACAAATAAATCATCACAGCTATCGAAAGGGAAGATGTTGAGACAACTGCAGTAAGCATGAATAGTGGCCTAAACCTATCCATGGTGAGTGGATCTGGAACAGATGTAGTGAGCACATTGTTCTGCTTGTCTTGATATCCGATCCAATTCTTCGCAATTTGATTGATAGTGTCCCCCTCTATTATGTCAAGGATTGACTTTGAAATGTCTCCAAGTAGAGGAGATCCTTTCGGTAATGCCTGTGCAAAAAAAATATAGATATGTCTTTAGCTCATATATGTGATATCCAGAGCATTTCCTGTGGCTCCAGCAGAGCTTTTTGTGCCCAGATGAAATCAAGGTGAAACTAAATTGATGTGGTTACTTGGTAAGAACCCAGAAAAGGAAATTGGTGTTAATTGATCTATCCAATAGTTCATCAGTCAGGTATGCACAAATGAAATCACATCATAAAGTAATTTATTAGCATGATAAATAAACATGAATCCTTCTTGATTGGGACATAATAGATTTTTTGGTCAGCAGGTAAGAGTCATCATCAACAACAACAGCAACAACAAAGCCTTTTTGTCCCATGCAATTCAGTTATACTAGTTATGGTTCTGGCCTTTGTATAGCTGATTTCTACGCTTCCCTGTCCATGGCTAGTTCCTTGGTAGTATCCCATTCTTTCAAGTCCCTCTTAATGGACTCCTCCCACGCCAAGTTTGGTCTACCCTGACCTCTCTGAACATTGGTAGCAAGCTGTAACCTTATACTATGCACTGCCTCTTCTGCGGGCCTGCGTTCTTCAATTGTTTAAAATCCTTTGTACTGATAAACCTGTCCATTTTGCTCAGTCTAACATTTTCTAACTTGTTTCTTTTTTATGGGGTCCCTTTATATTTATAACTAACCCCTTTTATAAATTAGAAATGCAACTCCCCCACAGCTTAAAGTAAAAGAAAATTCCTTTATACAGGTAAGAGGAATTGTTAGATTCCTTGTTCTGAACTGTCTTATCAAATTTGGCTGTTTACTATGTTAAGAGGTGGATCATTCCCTATTACCATATTACAAAACACAGAAGTAGCCATTTATGCTTGAGTTGAGCTAGAGTCATATTCCATAACACAGAGAAGTACTAAACCATTAACAAATAATGCTTCCAGGTTGTCAGTTTTACTTACAAATCCAAAACCCGCTGTCTTGTAAAATGGTCCAAGCATAGTGTACTCCTGACCATACTTCGCTAGAAATAATTTGATGTATGGGAGTTCATGCACATAGGCAGAAATACCACCATTTTTGCTTCCCATAGAGAGTGCAACTTTAAGCTCATCAATAGTATGATAGGACCTGGTATTTGATTTATTGAAACCGAGCCCTTCCAACAGACCTGCGACATAGCTACCATTACGGTACCCTATATATTCTCCACTGTTCCGGAGTTCATGAAGATCAGTTACATTCGAATTTAGCTGCTGTAGAGTCAACATGGATGTCAAAGTCGCAGTGTAAGATGACCCAAGCAAAAGGAAGCAAAATATCCATACAATCAACACTATCCGCGTTAGGAAGCGTTCCACTCTGTCTTCTGAAAATTTTTACAAGGAGTTCTAATTATTTTTCAGTGATAGCAAGTGAAATTCAAAACGACAATTCCACTCTGTCTTCTGAAAGTTTTTACAAGGAACTCTAATTATTTTCAGTGATAGCAAGTGAAATTTAAAACGACAGAATTATCTGTAGTTTTTTTTATGGTTCTACTGCTTTAAGATTTTTAGTTTGGCAGGCTCATCCAACTGCTGAAATGAAAGAGCTGTAGTACATTAAAGGGACAATTGTATTCTTACCCTCACTCTGAACTCTAATTATGATTTTACCCGCACCGAGTTAAACTCTGGCTTCAGGTTGAAAAACCGGGGTAAAATCACACTGTTACATTGAGGGTAAAATCACAATTAGAGTTCGTGGTGAGGGTAAGAACACAATTGCCCCTAAATTTAAGTACTGCAACAACTCAGTAAGAACACGATCTAAGGGACGGAAAATTTAGGGAAATGAAACAACTAGCTTTCACATTTTTTTTTCCTCTGAAAAAGAATAGAAACATTTGGTAGTTGCACTTACTGTCTCCCAATAGAGAAAGGAAACTTGCAATCCCAAGCTTGCCAGCAACCGGCCGGTGAGAAGCATTCTTGTTGCCTAGAAACTCCAATAACCATACAACAATCCCTGTGTAGATAAATAAAATGATGCTTGTGAACCACAGGTCACTTGACAACGGTCGCAAGAAGACCAATGTGTTTTTATTACTGCTATTTTTGTATGGAACAACCATCGCTACTCCTGATTCTGTGTATGGTAGAGTGAAGTCAACATAGGAAGTTCTGTTTGAACTGATTGTTATGTCCCCAATTGCTATATCATATTTCTGAAACATAATTGAATACATATTAATAAGAAAGAAGGCTTATTCTCTGTTACCAGGAATACTGGAACAGTGTAACTAGATAAATAGAAAAGAACACCTAATCATGCTGCATGTTCTTCTCCTCTATCCTAAGTGGCACATGTCACATGATTCATCATAGTTTATGTTTAGGGCCGTAAGTGTTTAAAAATCAGCTTAACAAAATCATGTGCAAGAATTATATGATATGCTAATATGGTTTTCTGTAACAAGGCAAAGGCCATGATAAAGGTATCCTTTGTCTCAAAATTAAGTTTTCTAACAATGAAATACTACTTATAAAGATATTCACCATAGTAATAGTGAACTATGATATGTGGTTGTTGTACAAAATAAAATATTGAGAAATATTGCATTATGTACTGGCCTTGTCTAACATCTCTGCCACATGCTAATAAAATGGTCTCTTTTTTGCGAGGGAAAATGGTCATTGCTTTTGAGATGATTAAACTAAGTAAGCATGCGTATAAATTGTAGTTCAATTACAAACTGGAAGCTCAATGCTGAAAGCATGTGCTCTTTATTACCTTGAGGTAAACTTGGTACACAAAGTCATTGTAGCCTGCACGGCCATTATTATTTTTATCGTCAAATGCTACATATTCGTAAGGTAGTGCATAGGGAAGTCTTTTTACTGCCTCTTCAAATACAGCAACTGAAAAGCCACTTGCTTTAGTTATCCCTGTTATAGGATCTTTTTCGTTTGTCATAAATTGTGTGTACATACTTTTGTGCACTCCAACTTGAAGCTTCTTCCCACTTACTGGACTTTCCCACCCTCTTGGTATCTCTGCTGAGTTTCCTGGCCAAATTACATTGTTTAGATCAGAAACCGACTCTGAATACTGTTTCATGGATTTGCCATGGTTTAATTTCCTGGCGATACCATTTTCAGCTGTCCAAAATCCAACCTCCCTCCACCCTTTACCAACAACATTTATAATTTGAAATGTGGATGCCTTCAGCTGCCTGTCTGAAAGGTCAAAGTATCCACTCAAACCTCTAAATTTCGTTCTGCAAGATGTTATTTAGGAGTTCTCGTCCATACGCAGAAGTTTCCAAGATATCCAAGCTTGTTGAGGTTCTAGGTGCTGTTGGTTTTTGGAATGATGTTCTGTTGTTAAGCCCAATTTTTTCAACTGCCTGTGCTACTGCCCATGTAGTATCATAGCCCCACAGTCCAAATACACTTAGTTTCAACGGTGGGTCATTTGGGTTTTCTATTTGGATTTTTCTGTTCCATCTCATTGTGAAGCTGTCAAGCTCTTCTGATTTAGGAATATAAAACTTGATCCCCAAGACACCATTCATTGCTTCAACAACTGAAGGGTTTAGTGAGTCAATGAGATTAGTTATTCCATCTGTCATGATCCATACAAATCCTTTGTTCATCATTCCAATCTCTTTTGCCTTTATGAAGAGTTTCGAGGCCAAATCAGATGACATATGTACAAGAAAGACCCTTGTTTGCATAGTCATCAGTTTATAGAGTTCTTGGGTAACCTGTTCACTATGTGCTGATTGAGAGATCACACTCCGATACGGCACATGGGCATCAATATGTTGGAGGGCGTCAATGAGATACGGTATGATACCTCTACCATAGTCAGTGTCTTCATAAACTGGCACAACCTGTCTCCATCCATAGGCTTTGATTAGGGAGGCGATGCTATTCACTTGTGCAGAGTCATTCAACGTGGCACGGACAAAGTATGGAAGGTCACCAGAATAAAGGGATGGGCTTGTTGCTGAGAAGGATATGACGGGGACCTGAGTCTTAGTTCCAAGATCTGATACAAATGAAGCTTGTGAAAATTTTTGCGGGCCTATGATAACTTGCACATTATGATTATCCAGCAGGTCAAGAGCTGTAAGTTGCACAAAGACAGACTTAGTTGAAGATTTATGCATGCGGGGCAATTTCCTGCTACCAGAAAACTTGCTGGATTTAGACTTGAAAAGTTAGGTGGAGCAAAGAATGAGTATTAGCTATATATGTTTATAGGTGCATATAGTACACACTGCTCGTTAAGTTATGAGGTTAATGGACTGCAGCCACATAATTTAAGACTGTACCACACATGTCCTAGGTTTTCTTTTTTCTTTGATGCGAAACTGTGGGGGAGTTCCTCACAGGGCATTATTCATAAAAAAACCAAGTTAGGTAGATAGAAATAAAACACCCCAAGAGGGAATGAGAAAAAGAAAAGATATATTTGTGTTGGAACTAAGGATATTTATACCGGCTTATGTTTATTTAAAACCAGTTTATGAAAAAAAAAGTTTCACATGTCTTACATTATGGACATGCCATGCTTTTACAACAGAATATTTCTGGAAATGGTTCAGTCCAGGTTTCAGGTATGTTCATACTGTTACTGTTATAGTTCTATAAGTTATGAATGATCCGTTATGAGGTTTCCTTTTTTTTTCTCTCGAATACGTAGGAGAGCTGCATATCATTATATTAAAAAGAAAGATGGGGCTAGAGCCTGTACAACACACACCACACACCCCTTATAGAATTGTTCGCATTTCTTCAATTGAAAGTAAACTTTGTATTGGCACTTATGCAATACCTATATATAGCCTGGCTAATATTGTTCCGGTACTTTGTGAGATATAGGATGATTCTTGTGAAGAAAAATATCCTTTCGCAATGCCATGCATTAGGTATTGAGGGGTTGGTAGCTCATCACAGCCATAAGCCTAAAATGGTTTTGTCATCGAATAGCGAGAAGCTACGGTACACATGAGATCTTTGAGTTGTTAAGATGCTATTTATGTGAGTGCTCATATGACATAGACATCTTCAAGTTTCTTGGCACAGTTCAAACTCTAGGGAAGATTTGAGAATGCAATGATCAATTGAGTGCCATTACACTGTTTTTTCTTCGAAGCTTTGATTGCTCCAACTTGTGCTTCTGGATGTTCTTAGTGGGCAACAAACTATCTGTTGGCACATTTCATTAAGAAAATTAAGGGATGATTCAGCCCATAAGACGTCTCTTGTTAACTCCATTAAATTGTTTTATCTCCTGAACCACTTATATTAATCTCCGTGATTAATTAGTGAAAGAGGGTCTTGTGAAACGCATCATGCACTAAATGAGGTAACATATGTTCCTTCTTGAAATCCTAAGAACATCAAACAAATAAAATCACTGCAGAGAAAACATTTAAATACTGAGAATGGTGAGATCAATTCATCTATATGCTTGCTCCAAATATAAAAAGCATATATCACTACTATTAATTATGAATGATATTACCTCAATGTTTAATTCAGGTCCACTCCTATATTACTACTGCAAGCCGTCAAGTCGGGAATGTGCCAGAAGTTCTCCCAATCGCACAAACCTGATGCTATATGTAACGGGATTTATGGCACGCCCAAAGTTTTCTGAGATGAAGATAGTTTATTACTGATTTATCTCTGTAAACGTTATAAAGACATCAGAGGAACAAATCCTACTACGTGTTCTTCAAACATGAGCTATCCTGACTGCAGTTAGTATAGCAGCTGGAAGGTTTTTCAGACACACCCAACGTGAAAAGTAAGCTAAAAAATCAGCTCTATGGCTTCCTTGACGTACTGCAGAGTAATTACCTGCTGTTGCAGCTTGGATGTTATTGCTATGGGAATCCCTGATGTGAAGGACTATTTTTGTATTGTAGCTTTTGTGAACTGCATAGAAATCTTCCAGAGCCATTCGGATGCTGGTACGTGTTATTTTTCCCACCAGTGTATCTGAGTCGAGGATTACCCCGACAGGGAACTCATATGTTCCAGTTTTGGTAGCATTTTGAGGCGCACCAAAATGTATAATGAGTAATAGGAACATGATGGTTTGGGTTGCTCTCTCCATCACCATTGTTGCAAGGTCTGTGAAGTGTTTTGCCCTGAGAGGCCAGGATCATGCCCTCTTATAAGGCTAGTTGCTTGAAGAATTCTAGGAAACATCAGTTTAAGAACAACTTGAATGCGTGAAAGCATATTTTAGTGCAGATGATCTTTCCAGTTCCCCGGAAGTAAAAAAACAACTTATACACTAATTTTGTTATGCATTGGCAAGATATATAGCAATGAGCTATGTAACATTAAACTCTACGTCTGTGAGGTGCTCTACTACTTTAGTAATTGTAGTCCATTTCATGACATATTTTACTAGATACTTGACAGTGATAGCAGCGGTTTACTTAAACCCGTTCACAGTATATAGAATGATTTCTGACAATGGAATTTGTACTAAGCGAATGCGCGTGTTGACATTTCTGACAATGGAATTTGTACTACGTATATAGAATGATTTTACTTTCCTTCTCCTTCTGATGATCTCTTTAGTTTCCTAGCATTCAATGTTTTGATTGTTGAAGCATTTTCTGTTTTATTGGTCTTCTTATTATGAGATCAAGTTAGGCCCATCCTTTCATCTAAAAAACAGGAGTATATTAATGAGTTCAAAACTCATTGTCATCGATCTGGCAACCTTTTTGCTATTTCTTGGTTGCAAAATTGCGCATTTGAACCATTTATATATTGGTTAATATGCGTGTACTAAATATCAACAGACCACTAATTAACCAAGCCCCCAACAAACCACTTCTAGTTGAAATTCATTTTCTCCTTTTTTTTTAAGGGTAATAATGCATTAGTTTCCACTGTCTAGAAGTAATATTCAAAAGTCAATCACTTGTGCTCTACGTCTCTCTCTTCTGTTGGCAAATCTGATATTTGATGGTTGATTTAGGGTTTGTTCGTTTTTTAGCCAGATTTTAGCCATTTGAAATATTG
>LAPY01000730.1:0-10421 GCA_000970635.1 Eragrostis tef
AATTTACTTGTCGGCCGGTTTCACAACACCGACAACTATCTTAACTATAAATTCATTATGTTTGCAGGGCGATCTTGCTCAATTGGATAACTCCACTCTACCTCATTTATCTCAAAAGTATGATCTTCATACCTGCCTGCCTTTTCTTGCAATTCTCTAGTGTTCAGGCAGTGGAATGTTTTGAGTTTTGATCACTTCTTTATATAAATTTTTAATGTGCAACAATTTATCTGTTCATCCATACTGTGATGGTAATAGGGAAAAGGGTAATTTTGCACAATCTGATTCTTCCACCATCTTAGGTCTCTATCTCTTCGTGAAATGGCGGACGAGCTGCTCGACACATCACTTGTGGAGCGTTTCTTCAAAACTTCCTTTGTCAAACATAAGAACTCAATAGAGGTATGTTATCTTTTCTGGGTTCTTTTTCTTTTTGGGCAGTGAATCGTGCGTATTTTAAACAGATTATGTTAGCTGATCTGGAACCAGTGGCTGTAGGTTCAACAAGAAATTACAATATACCTTTTGTAGGCACTGGAGCATGAAGAGTCAGCACCCATTTCAACACTTGTTGGTGACCTCGGGGCTTCATCAGCCTTCAAAAGGGGTGATCATGACCTTGTTACCACAGCAGGCCAAAGCCCACCAGCTCCCTATACCCCCAAGCAAAGGGTGCTCGTAGAAGATCGTTTTCTAACTTTCCTAAAAGGGTATTTTCCATCTCTGCCTCTATTGTGTTTTCATTTTTCTTACCTGTGTATTAGCACTGTACCATAACACCTGATCCTGTCTACTTCATTGACAGGTATAAGAAGGATGGCTACTTTTGGTACAAGGAATTTGGCACAATGATGACAAGGATGGGTGTTTTTGAAGTGAAGATAGATTATAGTCACCTCCAAGAGTTTGATCCAGCCCTTGCTACATTAACAAGAATATTCTTCAAGAAGATTAAAAGCCCACTTGTGAAAGCGGCAACAATGTTCTTTGAAGAAGAACTGCAATCACCATGTTTAAGTCCTCCGGTGGTAAAGGTATATGACGTACCTGCTCCAAACGACTTTATTCCTATTTTGGAATTTTGGGAACTGCCGGGGAATTCACCTTGGGAGGAAATAGAGATTTTTTGTGCTGAAACCATCAGGACAACCCCGGCAGGGAGGATACCATTTCTGAACCTTGTCTCAAAGTTATTTGGTAACATTGCCGATGGAGAGTGCTATGCTAGTCGGTGGACATTAAAGGATGTGTTCATCAATGCTGACTATGAGATTGAGATTTTCAGGCAGTTTTGTCCTAAAGTAACCCGTGGGTCGATTATTGGAGAGTTTTCAACATGCGCTCAACAAATGATACCTCAATACAAGTGTGGCGAGTTTTTTCCAGCATTTTTTAGTGAGTTTGATACTTGCTTGAGAACATATCTTAGTAAAGAGCCGCGCATAACTCTCTCCCTCTGGAGGAGGTTCTACAATTTCTGTGGAGGATTTCTGGCCCTTAGAGCACCTCTGGTTAGGTCCATTCTTTATGATAATGCACATGAAGCACTGCAGGCTTTTGGAAGACACGGGCACAATCTTCTCGAATCTATATTGGAAGATAAAAGACTCGAAGGGGATTGGAACGATTTTCTCCGTGTATTGTGACAAAAAAGTCCGATATTTAAGCATGTGTATGAGCATAACATGAGGAAAGCAGTGAATAATTGTAGAAAGGATGCTGCTAGGAAGAAGAAGAAAGAGGAAAATGCCAATATGGGTGTATCTGGAGCTCCTACAGATGCTCCTAAAGCAGCATCTGTAGAACAAGTTGACTTATCTAGGGATCAGGGCACGCAGAAGGCTGAGCTTGTTGAAATTGAAGCTGTTCTTGAAGCACAAGGGGATGAAATAAGTGCACAAGATGAAGCTGCCCTGGAAGCCCAAGTGAATAGTATAGGTGCAGGTCATGAAGCATCCTCCTCAGCCCAACTGGGTGCACAGTTAATTAAAGCACCACCTGAGCATAACATGAGGAAAGCAGTGAATAATTGTAGAAAGGATGCTGCTAGGAAGAAGAAGAAAGAGGAAAATGCCAATATGGGTGTATCTGGAGCTCCTACAGATGCTCCTAAAGCAGCATCTGTAGAACAAGTTGACTTATCTAGGGATCAGGGCACGCAGAAGGCTGAGCTTGTTGAAATTGAAGCTGTTCTTGAAGCACAAGGGGATGAAATAAGTGCACAAGATGAAGCTGCCCTGAAGCCCAAGTGAATAGTATAAGTGCAGGTCATGAAGCATCCTCCTCAGCCCAACTGGGTGCACAGTTAGTTAAAGCACCTTCAGCATCTGCACCTCCACCTTCAGCATCTGCACCTTCAGCATCTGCACCTGCACCCTCAGCACCTACTGGCGTAAAGGTACCATTTATGAATAATCTCAAAGGTGTATTAATCTGTTCTCGGAATCTGAGACAGCATGGTAGTAAAGGTGACAAAGTAAGTGTCTCTCCTAAACCTATTTTATTTGGAATAGAAACCAGGTTGGGAACTTATGTTAATTTTTTTTTCCAGAATGCTCACGGGGATTAACAGCTGAAACTTCTTGGAGAATTGGACTTAGTCATGTCCGAGCACATGTTCTTCATGACGCAGGTTCATGAAGCTTTAGTTTCAGATATCGAACCTATGCTGAAAAAGAAATTCGGTCAGTTGGAATGTGATAAACTTATACTTATGTAAGTATACTCGACTTTTTCATTAGTTGATTACACAAACATATTTTTGTTGACCTTTTGTTTTTAGGCTTAAGGAGATTCTAGACATATACAATGCTCCTGAAACTGCGAAAAGCGCTCATGTGTGTTTTGAAAGCCATATGGAATGAGCTGTCTTGTGGGCTAACATTAATGACAATTCTGAAGAAGCTCTCCAAATTTTAGAAGAGTTCTTTATGAGCCGTGATTATGTTAATGGGTAAGTTTCTACCTCTAAATTCTCTTCTTACAAGTTGCACAATAGAGTTCACCACTAATTTAGCCTCTTCGCTTTAGGCGCCAAGTTTCAAAAGACGATGTTACTGTATTCCGGGCATTGTCAACTCCTCCACCTTCGAACTACATAAATGTAGCAAGGTGGTATAATTCTGTCAGGTGTGTGTGTATTGTGTTTTTAATGTTGACATCGACATTTTCAATGTGTCTTTTTTTTTCTAAAAGAACTGAGATATTTTTAATGCAGTGAACAGCTTCATGAACTCTATAATGCATGCTTGTCAACTGTTCCCCAAATAGAAGGTAGTTTCTATGCACCCATAATCAATTTTGTGGTCCTGAGGCTTGTATTTTTTCATTAATTTGTGGTAATGTTGGTCTGACATTGACATCAGAAGAGGTTTTCGCAGACGATCTGGATTGCAAGTTCCAACAATTTGTTGATGAAGTTGTGCTACAAAGGAAAAGCTTGTACACCTTTCCCCAAAACAAAGGTACGTTCTAAATATTACTTTTTTAAAATCATCAAATTTAGATGTTTGCTATGGACTCATAAGAATGGTTGTTTAACAATATCTGGTTGCCTCTTTCTAACGTCAATCCAATGTGTGGTTTTGTGGTTTGAGGCTTATATTTTTCATTAGTGTGTGCTAAAGCTCATAAGAATGCTGGTTTGACATTCACTGCAGCAGGAGTGGTTTGCTTGGATGTTCTTGACCACATGTTCAAACAATATCTTGAAAGCCCAAGTGAATAGTATAAGTGCAGGTCATGAAGCATCCTCCTCAGCCCAACTGGGTGCACAGTTAGTTAAAGCACCTTCAGCATCTGCACCTCCACCTTCAGCATCTGCACCTTCAGCATCTGCACCTGCACCCTCAGCACCTACTGGCGTAAAGGTACCATTTATGAATAATCTCAAAGGTGTATTAATCTGTTCTCGGAATCTGAGACAGCATGGTAGTAAAGGTGACAAAGTAAGTGTCTCTCCTAAACCTATTTTATTTGGAATAGAAACCAGGTTGGGAACTTATGTTAATTTTTTTTTCCAGAATGCTCACGGGGATTAACAGCTGAAACTTCTTGGAGAATTGGACTTAGTCATGTCCGAGCACATGTTCTTCATGACGCAGGTTCATGAAGCTTTAGTTTCAGATATCGAACCTATGCTGAAAAAGAAATTCGGTCAGTTGGAATGTGATAAACTTATACTTATGTAAGTATACTCGACTTTTTCATTAGTTGATTACACAAACATATTTTTGTTGACCTTTTGTTTTTAGGCTTAAGGAGATTCTAGACATATACAATGCTCCTGAAACTGCGAAAAGCGCTCATGTGTGTTTTGAAAGCCATATGGAATGAGCTGTCTTGTGGGCTAACATTAATGACAATTCTGAAGAAGCTCTCCAAATTTTAGAAGAGTTCTTTATGAGCCGTGATTATGTTAATGGGTAAGTTTCTACCTCTAAATTCTCTTCTTACAAGTTGCACAATAGAGTTCACCACTAATTTAGCCTCTTCGCTTTAGGCGCCAAGTTTCAAAAGACGATGTTACTGTATTCCGGGCATTGTCAACTCCTCCACCTTCGAACTACATAAATGTAGCAAGGTGGTATAATTCTGTCAGGTGTGTGTGTATTGTGTTTTTAATGTTGACATCGACATTTTCAATGTGTCTTTTTTTTTCTAAAAGAACTGAGATATTTTTAATGCAGTGAACAGCTTCATGAACTCTATAATGCATGCTTGTCAACTGTTCCCCAAATAGAAGGTAGTTTCTATGCACCCATAATCAATTTTGTGGTCCTGAGGCTTGTATTTTTTCATTAATTTGTGGTAATGTTGGTCTGACATTGACATCAGAAGAGGTTTTCGCAGACGATCTGGATTGCAAGTTCCAACAATTTGTTGATGAAGTTGTGCTACAAAGGAAAAGCTTGTACACCTTTCCCCAAAACAAAGGTACGTTCTAAATATTACTTTTTTAAAATCATCAAATTTAGATGTTTGCTATGGACTCATAAGAATGGTTGTTTAACAATATCTGGTTGCCTCTTTCTAACGTCAATCCAATGTGTGGTTTTGTGGTTTGAGGCTTATATTTTTCATTAGTGTGTGCTAAAGCTCATAAGAATGCTGGTTTGACATTCACTGCAGCAGGAGTGGTTTGCTTGGATGTTCTTGACCACATGTTCAAACAATATCTTGATGATGCTTGGCAACAAGGGGAAAGCTTGTACACCCTTTCACAAAAGGAAGGTGCGTTCTAATTATTGTTTTAAAAGATTATGAGATGTTCTTTGGTAATTCTTGGCCTATTGGTTTTGGGTAGTAGTTACCCACTAATATGTGAATTATAGTTGTATGAGGCTTGTCAATCTCAATGTGGAAACTTTTCCTTTGACGGTCTTGCTGGAATAAGTCGCCATAACTAAAAAGCATGTTTAGTATGTTGTGGTAAAAGTAATAGCATAAACTCTATAGCCTACTTTGTTAACAATAGACTGTTGAATTACTCATCATACCTAACTCTAGAGCATGTTTAGCATGTTTCTTGTTATGGTTATTATGCTTATGCTATTTTATTTTAAGGTTGTGATTTTTTTTTTCCTTTTCATTTCTATAAGTAGGAAGTGAGGCAATATCCAACATATCAGATGAACTAATCTACGGGGCAGGCCTTAATAATTCTGGAAACACTAGTTTCTTGAATGCGATTATTCAGGTAAGCCTGGACTTCTAATGTATGGTGTGCTCAAGCCTTGTACAGTTTGTTTACTCATAACATTAATATTTCTCCATACGCAGTCATTATATATAATTTGCTTAGGCTTTACACAGTTTGTTTACTCATAATATCAATGATCTTCCATCTGCAGTCATTGTGGCATCTATGGGGTTTTTCTTATGAGTTGCATCAAGCAACGTTGAGGCACATACATTTTGAAGATGCTGAAGAGCAGAGAAACTGTGTTGTATGTGCATTGAATGAAATTTTCATTAAATTAGAGCAATCAATCAATGCTCAAGGAGATTCTGTTTCGTCATCATCATTGAGTATTGCTCTTTCTTCTTCCAGCAGCAGCAATCTATTTGAACATGTGAGTTTGTGTCCTCCAGTCACACTTGGGCTTTATTTATGATTCTGCTTGATTCTTTATTCTAAGGCATGCCTTATTCTAATCAGTTATGTAATAATGGCATGGCAGGGAAAAATGGGCGATGCATCAGCGGCTTTTGAGGCTATACTTGATTGTTTGCATTCATCATGTGCCAGTGACAACAAATCTCACGAGGAGAATGTGGGATTGTGTGATTTTTGTGAATGCATAGCCCACAAGTTTTTCAAATATGTCTAAAATGTAAATATTGTGATATGCAATATGAATACAACAAAGACACACCTTATTGCTGTTATGTTTGTCCACCTGGACGTATAAAGGTTAGTACTTTTGTTATGGTTGAATGTCTCAATTTCTTATGTCAAAGAAAAAAGTCTCAAAGTCACTCTTTTTTATTCCTTAACTATTCGTCTGGTGTGTTCTTTTCAGAATACGTCTCCAAACTACTCTTTTGAAAAACTTCTGTATGAGGTCATGACGGATGGTGAAGCAACATGTAACTGCGGAGCGGAAATTGAGTTGCTCCAAGTGGTTGCTCTTGCGCCACGTGTTTTTACAATTGGTGAGCATAGGTTTTTCATGATATGCTTAGGTTCTTGTGATAGGTTGCACTTCTTTGCTATAATGCTTGTGGCCTCTTTAATTATTTGTGCTCTTCACATTATTTATCACATGCCTCTTACATTTAAACTTTCATTTTCAGTTTTGGAATGGGATGATGAAGTCTTTAACGAACTTGTGCTCTCGTGCATTTCAACCTGTATTGATATCAACATTGTCTACAGCGGTCTAGATGGAACAAGGGTGAATACTCACACTCTTGGGTCTATGGTATGCTGATTTTTCCTTTTTCTCTTTTAATAAGCTTTGTGTTTTCATTTGCTGGATTCACACAGAACTTTGTCATGTACAAATTAATAATTAATAGGAAGCATAAGTAGCCTTGCTGGGGTCATTACCTTTCATTGTTCATTTGAAACTTTTATTCCGTGCATAACAAAGAGCTTTGTTATGACATACCAGCCCTGTCTAAACTCAAAAAACCGGGGGAAAACAAAACAAAAAAAAAAGGGGGGGGGGTACAGTTCTCGGGAGCTAAACATTAAACGATCAAACTATTGGGATCTACAGAGGTACTATCTATCCGCTTTCAGTTATTTCTCCAACGCATCCGCTCTTCATGAATTGTGGAGGTAAGCAGCATCAATAAATCACGAATGGAGGGAGTATGTAGGACCAAAATATATGCGCATTATTTGGACTTGTACGTGATAGAGCAAACCGATAATGCATAATGATTTGGTGCATGCTTAACACTCAGCCTTCCAATTTCCAAAGCAAATCTAATGCTCTTTTTTCTGGAACGCTATTATAATGCTATTTCACATTGGTCTTTAACATTTGCAGATTAGCTTTTCGATGTCACAGTATTACTGTTTTGCCCGCAAGGATGAATTATGGATCATGTTTAGTGATCACATAGTTGAGGTATTCCCCTTTTGTTTTTCGCGGAACATCATTGTTGACTGTAACTTTTTTTTGTGTGTGTGTCAAACTTTCTTAGTATGACTATCTGATTTTGTTTGTGCAGCCTATTGGTTCCTGGGACCAGGTGCTTGAAAAGTGTTCCGAACTTAAGCTCTGTCCACAGGTTCTTTTTTACGAGGCTGTTGCGGTGGACAAGATGACCTAGTCTTTTGTATGATTTTTATTTCAGGATGCTTGTAAAACCATAGCAACCTGTGTATTCCACATGGGCGTGGAATTGGATAGAGTTGCATTTCAAGATTTCTGTCTTAGTACTACCTCGGTATTTTAGTTGTTACGTTTAGACTTGGATGTAGTAGTTACATTGCCGTTGTGCTTTGATGGCTATCTGATGTTAAGACTACTCCCACTCATTCTGCAAAATAAGTCGTGTAGATTGGCATAGAGCTCATGAGTTCGAGATACTAGAAAAGGTTGTCGTGCTATAATCAAGTCTGAATCTATGGAAGCATATGTTTACGTCAATCTTTTTTTTTCTGTAAAAGTAGCGAACAGAAGACGTATTGAATGACTAGAAAATGAGGCGTGGCGATTTGTTTGGCTGTAAATATTAGTCTCGTTCACTGCGTTTCTTGTTACTGCCCAGTGAAACACACATCTTGGAGGCTGTCAAAACAGCGGAGAAAAATACTGGCGTTCATAATTTTTCAACTACGCTTGATCCGATATTTTTATTTTTAGTAATTAATAATACTGGAATTTTAAAAATGGTAATTCATTGGGGGAATTTGAAAAATAGAAGGATGCTCTTAAGGGCAACAGCGTCCAGATCCGGACGTGGTTATTCAGAGGAAGCTGTTGAAAACGGCGTCCGTGCTTGTATTGCTCCAAGCTGGGCCAAACCAATTAATTCTGAATTCTCGCATGCCATGCCACGTCGTGGTTCTCTGTACGCTACTTCGTCGGTTCGACACCCTCTTTGCGACCCTGGAGGCAATACATTTAGATTCTCACTGGCGCAGGCTTCCGTTGACAGTGCTTGGTCGAGACAAAGCGGAGGCGCGCGCTGCGTTGCGACAGAAGCAGGAGGTCGAGCTCCTCCGAGCAGCCTCCCTATAAAATGAGAGAACTTGGTTTATTTATTGGAGAAATATAGTGTCACACTGATGGCATCACAGCCAGAGCAGTAGTGTTTCGAGAAATACCAGGAATCATTTTTCTTTTCCGTTCAATTAAAAAAAGAGAATAGTGTCGCGGTGAAGTCGATCTGGCAGAGCAGACGAAAAAAGCTTCGAGATGTGCACTCCTGTACTTCCGTCACAGAAAAATGGTAAGGGGAAGCTGACTTGACTATCAAGGCTCGGGAACATTGAAAATTCATGAAATTTTGTGTGTGATCAGAAGATAAGATCGGCGCGTGGAACTTGCAGCTTGTTTGGATTGAGGAATGAGTTGGTCCAAGAACCATCCGAACCTAAATGTTCGTTTGCTTTGCGTCATGGAATGAAGTCGTCCGTCACCTGTTCGTTCTCGGATGGTGCAACCAAACACGCTGTTGGTGTTCAACTCCGGCACCGCCAGCTGCAACCCTTGCCTATTGGACCGACGACGCTTCGCGGTTAAGCCAGCCGCCGCGTCAGCTGAACCCCGTGACGTGCTCCCGGCCGGTAGATACATACTGGTTCTTCGATTCGCCGGGTTAGCATTGTCAACGAGAGCAGATCTCGGTTATATGAAAAGTAAACTTGTTTGAACTCGTAGATCTTAAAGTGTGTTAGCACTATTGCTTCGTAGTAGGACGACTTGAAAGCCGCTCAACGCGCCTGCTAGTGCGCTTTACGGTGCATACTCTCCAGCTGTCAGCCTATCACATCTCCCTAGCGTATAAGAACTGCACTGCATTGATCAGTGATAATTTATTTCCTGGATAAAGGGCAGGTAAACCACGCGATTTGATGCAAATCCCCATGAAGCGAAAACACGAACGAGCAGAAGTGGAATTCGGAATAACAACCAAACCGACCCTGACGCCTCCTTCAGTGAGGAAGCGTACCGACAGTTCATTCCGATCCTTGTCTCGTGATGCGATGCAACGCAGCTGCAAAAGGGACCGGCGCCGCGCGATACCCCCACTGGCCACTCGAATTGTACAAGAAAGAGCAAAATCCTCGGCGGCACCGGCACCTGGTAAGTTACGGGTGGAGGACCCGGCACGTCCCACTGATTTTTGGTTTTTTGCAGAAAGAAAAGCGCAAGAGAACAAAGAGAGAACCGCACCACAACTACACCCACGGCGTCATGATTTTGCGACGCGTTGATAATAATTTAGTAAAGTGGTTATCGGGATGGAGTATCAGATAATACTTTACGTACTCGTCGGAAAAAGGGATATGCTTCAAATGCAAATATTTTAAGTGCATGTGATATACAAGGACTTAAAAGCTTTTGGACCTCTAGTGTGGACACGATTGAACGGGGTATAGACAATGGCGTTGCGATTTTCGATCGCCCTTTTTTGCGTTTTCAGAGGACGTTGTGGTATTCCTCGTCAAAAGCACTACTGCTGTTTTTATATGGCACTCTATGGTACTGCTCACTTGGTACGTTGAACACATAATTAATGAAATAAAAAACGTGAAGACCAACAACCAGGCCCTCGTGGGTGCTCCACAAAAATCTAAAACAAAAACAGAGATTGGGAAATAAAAATCCCCGGTAATTCTCCCCAAATGTAGCGCCCCCAAAACCGAAGACGGCGAACCAAATCGAATCGAAACGAAACCATCTCGTCTCCGAGAAAAAAACGGCAGCAGCAGCAAAAAAACCGCCGCGGACCCG
>LAPY01000730.1:10537-27314 GCA_000970635.1 Eragrostis tef
GCTCGAGGCGGCCCGCGCGGCCAACCCTCAGCCGGCGATCGTCTGGGCCTCGTCGTCCTCAGTGTACGGGCTCAACTCCCATGTGCCCTTCTCCGAGCATGACAGGACGGATCGACCAGCCTCTCTCTATGCAGCCACCAAGAAGGCCGGTGAGGAGATCGCACATGTCTACAACCACATCTATGGCCTCTCACTCACCGCTCTCCGGTTCTTCACTGTCTATGGTCCATGGGGGCGTCCGGACATGGCATATTTCTTCTTCACCCGCGACATCCTCGCTGGTCGCCCAATCACGGTGTATGAGAGTGCGGGAGGCTCACACCAGACCACCATTTCCCGGGATTTCACCTACATTGATGACATTGTGAAGGGTTGTGTTGCGGCATTGGATACCGCTGGGCGCAGCACAGGCAGTGGAGGCAAGAAGCGAGGGCCAGCACCATTCAGGACATTCAATTTGGGTAACACTTCTCCTGTGCCGGTGACACAGCTAGTGGACTTGCTGGAGAAGTTGCTCAAGGTGAAGGCTGTGAGGAAAGTTGTCAAGATGCCAAGGAACGGCGATGTCCCGTATACGCATGCCAATGTCAGCCTTGCACAGAGGGAGCTTGGGTATCGGCCGTCCACAGATCTCCAAACAGGGCTCAAGAAGTTTGTGCGGTGGTATCTGGAGTATTACCATCCTGAACTTGCTGAGAAGCAGAAGCAGCGTGGCAGTAGCAATGGCAAGGGTTCGCGTGGTCGCAACGGTAGCTCGAGCAGCGCAAGATGACTGGCGATTCAGTTTCGCCATGGGCCACTTCTGACGGTGTGTATCACAGTTCTACTTCAAGTGCTTAATTCATCAGATTAAGAGGCTCATTTTGCTCAGCAAGTTCTTAAAGTGGAACAGAAGTTAAGAGCAGCTTTTAATCTTTAGGTAGTTATAATTCCAAACCTGTCGCTTCTCTTTGCTACCTCATAGCTGGGCACTCAATTCCTAGTTCCAGTAGTTGGCTCTTAGGATGTCATTATTCGAAGGGATTTCATGGGTTTTGGGGGCAGACATTCTGTTGCAAAGACTACGATAGATTCTTTTAGTGACATTTTGTACCACGAGAGAGAACTAAGTATATCATGACTGTATTTCTTTTTGTTGAATCGAAGTAGCCATGATCAACGATTTCTCTCTGTAACATATTTTGCTGGTATGCATTCACCTTTCTGTATTGTGGTGCATTGGCTGAGCAACTGTCACAAACTTGTTTTTGTCATGTGAATCTTAAAATTCTAGGCATCCATTGGGTAAAATGACATAATATGCTTTGAGGTTATATGATGTTAAACTGCTTGTCTTGTTTCGCCATTCTTGTCGTTATGTGTTCCTTTCCTGTTAATAATGACTATCGTTGCTAGAGCTATGCAGGTTCTGTAATTTGGATGGAAACTTTTGTTGGTTGTTATTACTTTATTGGTGTGAATGATTTCATTCATAATTTTGAGTTAATCAAATGATAAAGACTTTAGTTGAATTACGAGAACCTTTTTTCCCCATAGCTTTCTTGTTTTGGATTTGGCCCTTTACATACAAATTGAATGCAACAGTATGGATATATTGATGTTATACATATAAATTGAATGCGACAATATGGATATATTGGTGTTAAGGGAACATAAAATGACACAGCGAATGGGAACCAAAGCAAATAATTCCAAATGGAACAAGTTTAAACAAATTTCTTGGTAAAAACCTACCTCTGATTTTGAATTATCAAAGCAAGAGCTTTGTGTTAGAGTAGAAACCACCAAACGGTGAATTAGGAATTTATTTAGTAGCTGGTGAGAGCATATCGGTAAGGTGATTATTAGCAGTGACTGACTAAATAAAGTAACTCATTATGTTTTGTATAGGATATTATTTGCTATTTTTTGAAATTGTCTTTGTTATAAATCTTACACCCATGTTTCGTATTGTTTGGAAATGGACTCCAGTTGGATGATATGGAACTTTTGTGACCATGTTCCAGCACTATTCCTTGATGATACATTGAATCTTGCTTGCAATTTGTGTGGGATCACAGCCTTGCGGAAGCAGAGGTCGGAGTCACTGGCGCATCAGGAAGTGCTAAATACCAGCCTCTTGTTGAATGCACTTGTAGTTGATCATGTGGTGGTTACGTGACTCGATTGACCCTGTATCCTACTGGATGTGACAATTTTAGACAAGTACTGATAAATTAGGAATTCATGACTGTGACTGCACTATAATTCTTGAATCTATAGTTCTGTATGTTCACCTTGATGGTTTGAGCTAAGCAAAATCGTGTTCATTGCAAGTTGTGGGAGTGCTGTTCATCAGTTAAACTGCCACTGTATTTCTATTGGTGTTTTATCCAGCATTAGCTCACGAACTCACGGTATGCAAGTACTCGTATCAGATGCTGCATTATATGTCCTTTTTCCGGAAAAGAATGAAATATCCTCTTTGAAAATATGCTGCACAGTTGCGTCCCCATGGTAGTATCATCAGCTGCATAGGGTGCGGATCTTGGATGAGTGACCATCAGAATAGACTGTTCGGCCATGCTCTTTGCTTGCTTCCTTCTATTTCCGTCGACCCATGTGCTTCCTTTCCAGGATTGTGATTGGCATGCATGTGCTAGTTCATCCGCCGACGAATTCTTATACCTTAGTCTGCCAGTCCTCCAGCCGTGTCGTTCAGCTGACAATACGCGTTTTTGAAGGTGCATACTCTTTCTTCTTATAGCCGCATATTTCTTTTTCCTGCTGGCTGCTGCTGTGCTGCTGTTGATCGTACGTAGATAGAATAGATTCTCACACACTAGCGATCTTTGTGGCTCGAATCTCTTCTATCTCTCTACAGGGCTGCATCAGGTGTTGAAGCTCCGGATTGTACTGGTTTACTGAAACAATCTGTGAATCTGTGAATCAGCACAGTAACTTTTATTTTTAGAAGAGAGTCAGCACAAGAACTGGGTGCGTCTCAAGCCGTTTGGGTGACGGAGCGCGAGGATGGGGCCACCCATCATCTTGGGCCGTTCATTTGCGTGGGCCGCGACCGGCTTATTCACTCACCTGCTCTAGGCTTCAGCTGCCAGTGTGCAACAGAGCCTTACTAACCGACACGTCGCGACGGCATAGTGGCGAACGGAGGAATGTACTTGCGAGTTGCGAACACGTTGAGCTCGACGGCATAGCGGCGAGCTCGTCGGATTCCGACGGCGAGGTTCCCGTTCCCTCTCCCTGCTGTTTACGGGGTACGCATTTCTCGCTCACTTCGCTCGAACAAGTTAGGTTCTCAGACAGATGACGCGATGCACGCTCCAACAGATGAAAGAGTGAAAAGGTTTCGGCATCCGGCAAACATTGTTAGCTTCTTTATTAGTATTTTGCCTAAGTACACTCATACTAGTTGTGTCGGTCACAAAGCATGGAATCGTAACAGCTCGAGCGTAAACTTCTCAGAAAGCGAGTCCCCGTCTCCGTGCCGAAAGATTCGCGAAAGTTTTGTGAGCTTCGTGACGGCCTCGACACCAACCGCGCGCACCACCAGCGGAGACGCACGACGATCGGGCCTCCGGCGACCGCTCACTCTTTTCGCCTTGCCTGCTTGCTCCAATGATTGGTCGGCAGCATCACCGTTACTTGCCCCGGCCCGTCTCATCTGAGGAAACATTGCATCTGAACTCACATCAAGCGGAGCACTCAAACCGCTTGGTGATCGATGCATTTCGGTCTCGTGCCTTCCGCTTGCAGGTTGCAGCACGGCACTGCCGACGTCGACGACACCGCCTGACGGGATGCAACAACGGCTGGTGCGGTGGCAGTGATGTGTGCTACAGTGTTGGTGCTTGGCGTGCCGCAAAAACATGACGAGGGTCTTTCCGAAAACAAAACATGACTAGGAATAGGATAGGATGTGAACGGTGAAACCAAACCTTAGCTAATTCGATGGACAATGGAAAACGATGGGGTGTTCTCCAAAATAATTTCAGTCCTGCAAAATGCACCTGACGACGGGATACGGGTTGAGGCTGCCAACATTGCAATCCATTAGAAGCTGTGCTGCTGCATCTTTTAAGCTGCTAGATCAGATTAAATTATATAGGGACTGAATTATGTGCACAAAAGTCCTTTTAAGCCTCCCAACCACTACCTCTCCGTGTCTTCCTCAACCTGCTCGTCCAGGTGCTGTCCGTTTCTCGAGGATGAGAGCTGGACAACAGGACAAACATGGGCTGAGAATGGAGACACATAACCCATTCCATTAACCATACAGGTATGGCCAAATGGAAAGATAGGGGAGCAACAAGTGCCATGATTGCCCGCGCCGAGCTCTCAAGTTGACTGTTTATCGTATCCACACACTGCTGCCTTTTAATTTTGTTCTGCATATCCAGTGGACCACCGAGGCACACCAATTGGCATCGCCAGTAGAAGCATCCAGCCAAAGTGGAGAACAAAGGAGCCATGTATGGAAAGTTCAGAACAAAGGCAACTGTGAATGAAAGGCCTACTGTAAAGTACTGGATAGATGTCTTGAGGCAGCAGTTCGATCAGCTGGCTAAGCAAAGAATCTTCCACAGCTGGTTTAAGTAATTCTTTGGGGTTGGTGGAAAGAAAGTGTTACTAGATGATTCCAGTCAATTCCATGACAGAAACCAAAGTAGCAAAGGTATCTTCAAAAGAAAAAAGAGAAAATTCGAAAACTGAACCGAACCAGAATTTCATTAACGAAACCAAAAGTAGAGTCACACAACAGGCAGTTACTAACACCCTCAGATTAATAAACAACTCTACAGTCGGCAGCTGCGATCGATTCCTAATATCTTTACATGAACCGATCAACAACAACCAGTACTAGCTAGCGCATAAACATACACGCATGATAGAGTAATCCATCAAGCAACAGGGCAAGCATGAAACCGAGAGCACACAGGCGGCGTAATCGTAAGTACAAACCGAAGAGAATGACACGTGAATTCATCAGGGCTTCCACATGTCCTGGAAGGTGGAGTGGAAGCTGGCGAGCACGAGGAGTAGGACGACGACCATGGCGACGCCCCATGGCGAGCTGCCCTCGCTCGGCCCGGCGTCGTAGCGGTTCCCCCTCCAGCGTCGCTCGGACGGGTAGAATCCGAAGTAGCCCTCGAAGGAGTCGACGGAGGAGATCCAGCGGATGAGGAGGACGAGCGCGATGGGCACGACCAGCAGCAGCCAGCTGAGCTGCTCCGTGGCCTCCTCGATGAAGTCCTCGTAGGTGAAGAACCAGGACACGCCCAGCAGCAGCGTCACCATCAGCAGGATCAGGATCACCGGGTACGGCACCGGCGACAGCGTGAACGCCTCCACCAGGGAGGACTCCGCGCGCCGGTCGCCGTGGTACGACATGGCTATTTGCTTGGTTGGATGGATGGCTGCTTCGTTTGTGCTTGATAGGAAGTGGAGGGGGTCAGGTGGGGGGAAAGCTAGCGGGAGGGAAGTGGTGGTGGTGTGGCGATGGATAGGCGGGGAGGAGTGGGCGCGCGGAGATAGGTGCGTGTAACGGACAGGGAGCTCGTGTGCGGACGTGTACGAATCGCACGCGGAGATCGTGCGCGCGCGCGTACTCGTCGCGTACATATCACCAACAGAAGCTGATCGGATTGTATTGTGAAGCAGTCAGTCAACCGGTCGGTGCGCGACGTGTGGTGTTTGAGACTGGAACGGGAGCTGCCGCGTGTGCTTCCGTGAGCGAACGTTGCATCGTCGCTTGTTGGTGTGGCGTGGTATTCGGGCAAGATTTTAGCGCGACGCGATGTTGATTTCGTTTGACGCCGGCCTATGATGCCGACTGCTGACATTACGCGTCGATCAGCAGGCCGAAGTGTAGCTCTAGGGATAAGCTGCACTACATACTGTACGATCGAAGGGGCAATCAACCTGAGCACTGATTTGAACGATGATGGACGGGAGCGCGAGCCGAAATCGAGCGGATTGGTGGAACGAGCTGTTGGATAGTTTACCTGGCTCTTTCTTATAGTTGGCCAAATGGACCGGGCCAAATGGGCAGGCACGAAGCACGACGTTTTTGGCCCGGCCCAAGCAGCACGGCACGAAGCGTCGGGCCGTGCTTGGGCCGACCCCTAGCCCAGTGGGCAGCACGGCCCGACACGCATAACAGGCCGGCACGATGAAGCCCACCTAACAACCCATGTAGCACGGCCCGTTACCGGCCCAGCAGAAAAACAGCCCACCTAACCACTAACCCTAGAAGCACCCCATGTAAAAGCATCTAATTGTGCCGCCCGCTTCCTCGTTCCTCCTTCTCTCCTCCCCGCGCCGCTCGCTCCTTCCCTCTCTTTCTCCATGCGCCGCCTGCCTCCAACGCCGACGAGGCTGCCGGTGGCCAGATCTCGATCCTCGCCGCCTCCTCCTCCCTCTCGTCCTCCCTCGCACAGCCGTCCTCGGTCCTCCTTCCCCGCCGCATGCCGCCGCCGTCCTCCTTCCTCGAGGCGCGGCGCCACTCGTTTCCTCGCGTCGACAGCCTCCTCTCTCATCGTCCTCCGCGCGCGCTATTTGCTTGGTTGGATGGATGGCTGCTTCGTTTGTGCTTGATAGGAAGTGGAGGGGGTCAGGTGGGGGGAAAGCTAGCGGGAGGGAAGTGGTGGTGGTGTGGCGATGGATAGGCGGGGAGGAGTGGGCGCGCGGAGATAGGTGCGTGTAACGGACAGGGAGCTCGTGTGCGGACGTGTACGAATCGCACGCGGAGATCGTGCGCGCGCGCGTACTCGTCGCGTACATATCACCAACAGAAGCTGATCGGATTGTATTGTGAAGCAGTCAGTCAACCGGTCGGTGCGCGACGTGTGGTGTTTGAGACTGGAACGGGAGCTGCCGCGTGTGCTTCCGTGAGCGAACGTTGCATCGTCGCTTGTTGGTGTGGCGTGGTATTCGGGCAAGATTTTAGCGCGACGCGATGTTGATTTCGTTTGACGCCGGCCTATGATGCCGACTGCTGACATTACGCGTCGATCAGCAGGCCGAAGTGTAGCTCTAGGGATAAGCTGCACTACATACTGTACGATCGAAGGGGCAATCAACCTGAGCACTGATTTGAACGATGATGGACGGGAGCGCGAGCCGAAATCGAGCGGATTGGTGGAACGAGCTGTTGGATAGTTTACCTGGCTCTTTCTTATAGTTGGCCAAATGGACCGGGCCAAATGGGCAGGCACGAAGCACGACGTTTTTGGCCCGGCCCAAGCAGCACGGCACGAAGCGTCGGGCCGTGCTTGGGCCGACCCCTAGCCCAGTGGGCAGCACGGCCCGACACGCATAACAGGCCGGCACGATGAAGCCCACCTAACAACCCATGTAGCACGGCCCGTTACCGGCCCAGCAGAAAAACAGCCCACCTAACCACTAACCCTAGAAGCACCCCATGTAAAAGCATCTAATTGTGCCGCCCGCTTCCTCGTTCCTCCTTCTCTCCTCCCCGCGCCGCTCGCTCCTTCCCTCTCTTTCTCCATGCGCCGCCTGCCTCCAACGCCGACGAGGCTGCCGGTGGCCAGATCTCGATCCTCGCCGCCTCCTCCTCCCTCTCGTCCTCCCTCGCACAGCCGTCCTCGGTCCTCCTTCCCCGCCGCATGCCGCCGCCGTCCTCCTTCCTCGAGGCGCGGCGCCACTCGTTTCCTCGCGTCGACAGCCTCCTCTCTCATCGTCCTCCGCGCGCGCTCGGCATCTAAGGACTGAGGTTGCCTCCGCCGACCTGCGCCTTCTTCGGCGCCACAAGGACGGGGCGTCACCCGGCCACGATAGGCGCTCGCTGTCGTGGGGTCCGCCATGGCCTCAATGCGCGCTCGCCGACGACGAGGGTTGCTCGCCGACGACGAGGGTTGCTCGTCGTCAACACGAGGGGTGCTCGTTGTCGTGGGCGCTCGCCGAAGCCGACGACGACGGCAACTGGCCAGATCGACTCATGGGCCTTTTTGGTGTTTTCGTGCCTCGTGGACCTCTTTGGCCTTTCGGGCCAAATGGGCCAGCACGGCCCTTCTAACTTAGGTGTGCCGTGCCATGGGCTGACCCCCCCGCCCATGGGCTAGCACGGCACGGCCCATGTAAGCAGCGGGCCGTGCCGGCCCGATGGCAAATGGGCCGTGCCCTGGTGGGACTATACTCTTTCTTTTCTGGCCAAGAAGACGAGCAATCCACTGCCCAATAATTGAGTCGCAAATTGCGATCACGTTTCACGGCTTCGCCCATGATTTAGGCCTAAAGGTCAGGGAAAGTGAGACTGAACCGCTGGATCTTCTGCAGCTACACCTGATCGAGAGTAGTCCCTTTCTTTGCCGAAAGCACATGCTTGCTCGGAAGTAGGCTAGTAGGTGCTTGGAGTCACAGAAACTGCAAGGCAAAGCGCTCTCGCCCGGTCGCCCCATGAACGCTCTGCAACCACCGCCATTACCTTTTGCACAACACTGGAGTGATGGCCGGATTCGGTGGAGAAGGTCTAGATTCAGATGGCCGAGCTCATATGTATGTGTGAGCTCCTGTTTCTGAATCGAGGTGCGTGTGTGCACTGACGCGCGAGAAAGCAACAGCCACGCGGTTCCTAGTTTGCGTTGCGTAGGGTCTTCTTTTCCTGGGCCCGCCCAGTTCCAAGTTAGTACGGACAACGTCGGTGTTCAATCCATAAAAGGCCACCTAATTCGGCCCAAATGTGACCCATCCAGCCCAGCCCTAAAAGTTTCTGGTTCTCTTGTCTCAATCCCACCCGGCCCTCTCGTGCCTCGTCCCCTTTCAACCGCGAAGCCGAAACCCTCGCCGCGCCGCAGCGAGCCAGCCATGGCCGGAGAAGGCGCCGCCGCCATCGTTCCGGCCCGTGCTGCAGCGCCAAGGAAGTCTATGAAGGAGGAAAGCGACGACGAGTTCGACGATGTCCCGCTCTCTGTTTCCAGGAGCAAGAAAGCGAGCAATGCGAGCGCCTCCAAGGTCAAGAAGGGGGAGGAGGAGGATGACGACGATGAGCTCGACAACATGCCAATCTCGAAGTCTCGGGCGAAGAAGGTTTGTTTGCGTTTGTTGATTCTGAAGTTTCGGCATAGTTTTCTGTTTGGGCAGCGATGTGGGGGAAGATAGGTTATATTTACAGATTCGCATGACTATGCGTTCATAATTTGTTCGTTGGGCTAGTCCAGGCATCTCCGCCTTTTCAGATGTTAAGGATTCGTAAACGCACTGGCTAATGCCAAGGTCTGGGCAACTTTGCCAAATGGGATAGCTTGGGGCTTGTTTAGATTCGGAGCATTTCAGTCGGAGGTATTTGGGTGTGTATCATTTCGTATTGATGGTATCTCATTGAGGCCTTGCGATTTGTGAACATGATTTTCCTTTCGTTTCATGCCCTGTTCGCTCCGAAATTTACCTTCCATGCCTTGTTCACGGGGCTGTACCATTCTTACAAACCTAGCATTGTTGCGTTTTTCAGGGAAATGAGAAGCAGAAAAGCCCTGCGAATAACAATGCGAAGGCTTCTAAAGTTAAGAAAGAAGATAGCGACTCAGAAGATGATTTTAAGGTTCAACTGTTCATGCCCCGTTATTACAGCTATATTTTTTGCTTGATTCTCCTCTTGGGTTAACAAGTGTGGACTTTTCAGCCATTGGCGCAGAAGAAAAGCGGAGGCGCTGCTGCAAGTGCCAGGACCTCCAAAGTTAAGAAAATGAAAGATGAAGATGTTGATGATGTCAAGGTATTCCGTTTCTTCGTTTTATAATTCTCTGTTGTTATTGATTTGCTAAGTTAGTTTGTTCACTTGGTGAAGGATGAAAAGAAAAGGAAGAGGGCAAGTGTCAAGGATGAAAAGATTGGAACTGGAAAGAAAGATAAGGAGAAGGTGAAGAAAGAGAGGAAGGTGTATGATTTGCCAGGGCAGAAGCATGATCCTCCTGATGAAGTACGATACTTCTAACCTTTAATAATCTGGTGTGTTCAACTTTCATGAGAAACAATTAAATTTCTTTTCGTGCAGAGGGATTCTTTGAGGATATTCTATGAATCACTCTATGAGCAGATACCCACAAGTGACATGGCTGCAACCTGGTAAGATACCACATACATATGAGCTTATATTACAAGACAACTAAATGTAGCTATAGCCCATAGCTTGTTTGGGTTCACACAGGCCAATCTGATGCTTGAGAATTGTCTTGCAAAGCTTTCCTGGCTTTTTTGGATAATATTTCATCTTTTCCAAAAGGGAAAATTGCGTTTCTACCATCAATCTGAGATCCAATTGTGATTTTAACCCCGAATCTGCATTTTTGTGATTTTACCATCAATCTGTCATCTTGAAGCAACCGTTTACCATCATTCTGATTGAAGGGAATAAATGAATTAAAAGAAGAAGAAAAAACACCCGACCTGACCAAACTAGCCCCACCACTTACCTTGGCTCCCGAGGTTCCCTGACCTCATCCCGGAATTCCTCTCATCCCATCGTCGTGGCTGGGCGAATTCGCGGGCGGACGCGGCGGCTGGGCGAGCACGTGGCGAGCGCGAGGCGCCGCGGCTGGGCGGGCGGCGCGGCGAGGGCATGGCGACACGCAGCGGGCTCGGCGGGTGCACGGCGCGGCGGTTGGGCGTACGCGGCAGGCTTGGCGGACGCGAAATCGAAGTGTCGGTTGGGTGAACTTCTCCACCTTGTGACTGACACTAGATTTAGGTTGGATGGGATGCATTTTGCTAATTGTTTGGAACTCATTCTTCAATCTTGTATATTCATTGATTTATAGGGCAATTAGCATGTGGAACTTAAAATTGCTGTAAAAAATTATCCAAATTTAGCAAATTTTGTCAAAATTAGAAATTCTAGCCAATCTATTCGAATCTGTAAATATTTTCCTATGAAAAATATCAAATACTTTCAAAATCTGTTGTACATGTGTTGATGTCAAAAGCTGTGGTAAAATCACAATAGGGTAACTAGGTCTTTTCTCTCAGAATTTAACGCCATCGTAGTGTTGCTAACGGAGTCATGGGTAGAATCTTCGTTCTGTTCAAAAAAGTTGTGGTAAAATCACAAAAACGCAGATTCGGGGGTAAAATCACAATGGAAGAACAAACTGATGGTAAAAACGCAAATGCCCCTTTCCAAAATTAGAATCCACTGTACAGGAAGAAAATTGTGGTAATATCCGGCATTAAACCAATCATGCTCATAATCCATGACCATGTGAACTAGAATCCATGCTTGGTATTATATGTCAAAGTTCAAGGTCATAATTCACGCCTATGCTGAATGATTGATTGCTAAAAGCTGGGGACCCTAGCCTAGTCTGACTTGAAAATTTGGCCTTCTACAGTATCCAATTTTGAATTTTTTTAGCATGATTTACTATCAATCATGCAAAAAAAGCAGCAGTATCTGGTATTCGGCTAGTTTTAATCGATTTTGTGGTTGACTTCTTCCCTCAGCATAGGGTATAATATTCCACCTATACTGATTGCACTCGTAACATTCCAGATGGTAGCATTAACTAGTCAAGTTTCAGTTCTCAAACCTGTATAAGCATCACTTAAACCTAGATAATCATGCACCACCATTTCATCTTATCAAAGCAAACTAATATCTTCAATTACTCTTTGGATGTGCATAGGTTGATGGAGTGGGGTTTGCTCCCATTTGATGTGGCTAAAAAGGTTTTTGAGAGGAAACAGGGCCAAAAGCAGCTGAAGTCACCTGTCAAAACCACCTCTGTCAAGAGAATTCCTGCTTCTCCAGCCAAGAAGATAACGCCTTCATCCGCTAAGAAGACTGCCTCAGCTGCAAATAATGCTGGAAAAACAACATCACAAAAGAAGAGGAAGGCAAATAGTGATTCCGACGACGATGACGATGACGAATTCATGGCTCCTAGGGCAAAGACCAAAAGGCAGAAAGCCTCTAGTTAGAGCTTAGGCATCTCCCCCCTAGCAACAAGGTGTGTTCAGACTTATGCTATATCAGGATAACTGTAGACCTTGTAGCGTGAGATTGGGCATATGGAGCAGAATTACCGGAGCGGAGTGGTAGGCCATTTCAGTAAAAGCAGCTAGTGTTGTTGATTCTGGAGTCTGGAGCACCGAATGGCTTTTCAGCTAGTGGAAATGTTGCGAACTGTGATTTTTGGTACCGTTCCAGTCCATTAGTATTTACGTAGTTGTTGCAGAGTGCTCTCAAATTGGTCAATATTGAGTTTGCTGTCTAGTTGGCTTAATCTGTTTGCCCCTTCAAGTTCATTCCCAACCGCTGGCAATTGGAAGCAAAAGTCATCTAACTTCTGAATGTTTTTCAAACATGGTATTGATAACATCTTTGGCTGAACTCTCCATCCTCAACCAATGCAAACTGCAAAATAATTGCATTTCCCATTGATCAATATATCTGGCTTGAACGCCTTATTCCAAACTTATACATCAATCAGGTCAACAGACCTGAAGACCTGCATCTTAGCATCCCCTCAGGTGGTAACCAGTGTAGCATAGCATGTTGCTGACCTGCATCTGTGCGTGTGATCAGACAAAAAGCAGCACACACACACACACACACACAGGCACTGCTTACATGGAGACAATCTGTTCCCGGTATGTTACTCATCATATATAGGCCTTTATTCACTTGGTGTTGTCACCGGCGGCTGAGGCCAACACGGTGGATGAATCAGACAATGGCTCGTGCACCACGGTGTTGGTGCAGACGAAGACAGGATTTTCGTTCAGTTGCAGCATCACGGCCCCAAGGATATCTGTCAGCAATTTCTTGAATTCTGCTTCGTCCCCCGCTTTTCTATCGTCGGCGTTCGCCTTCTTGATGGCCTCATCGACAACAGCGTCAACCTGCGTTATGGTTGAAAGCATTAGAGTCTAAGTTCAAACTTGAAGAACATTTGTTCAAATTCGAAATATGTTGCTGGAATGAGATCGAGAATGCCGTGCCAATCGAAAATAGCTACCTTGTTAACATCACCATAACGTGGCAGTCTTGCTGCATCAGCCATCTTATCAAGTGCGACCCTGAGGCACTCCTTGGATGCTTTGTTTTTCTCTGATGATACGCCTTTCCAAACAGAACCCAACAGCTAGGAAAAGAAACAAACGATGCACATAAATCAGTACAGGCATTCCCAAGAAATTGTCTGAAGCAAAGTTATTCCCAAGAAATTGTCTGAAGCAAAGTTATGGATGAAAGGAGAATCAAAAAGGAGTTTGGCTGTACCTTGTCCAACTCGAACTTGTTAGCCAGCAGCCTCTTGACGCCACTCCCGTCGTAGGTGTGCTCGGTGTGCGCGACGATCACAGGCTGCTCCTGGAGCCGTTCGGCGATGGCGCCCAACAGCTTCTTCAGTTGCTCAAAGAAGCTCTCTCGTGAGGCCGGCTGGTCAAGCTGATCGGCAGGAAGCTGCAGCAATGCCGGCTCGATGATGTTGCCCACGACCTGTTAGTGTTAGTCACGCAGATACATCTTTATCAAATGTTGCCCACAACCTGTTAGTGTCAGTCACGCAGATACATCTTTGTCAGCAAATGCTTCAATTAGCAACTGAACAAGACTCGTCGTTGTGATTGTGTTCGCTTACTTACCCATTCATCTGAAGCCGGTGGCACTCCATCATGTGTGAGCTGCTCAAGAGCGGCTGACAAGCACTGACGCAGAGACCCGTCTTCAGAAGCTACCCGTGAGAAAATGGCAGCAGCTTCCGGCTCGTATCTTCCGCTGCCGACGAACTCTTTGAGGTCCTCGCCGTCCATGCGAAGGATGACGATCGGGTCCCTCTTGAGCCCGGCCGCCATGCCCAGGAGTACGTCGTGCAGGACCTCCTGGAACTCGGCCTTGCTCACCACCTCGCCGTGGGATGTTCCATGAGTCAACTCGCTCACAACCTGCACGCCAGTTAGGTTGTTCAGTGTTTGAGAGATCAGCATTTTGACAGGCAAGCACGAGAAGAGGATCGATGCTCAGCCGGCAGCCTCTGGTCTTCGAACAAATGAGCAGACGAGCGTACAGGTATGGAGTTCTCTCTCTTGTTCTTATAGCAATTGGTCGGCAGAGGATGCCACCAGAGGATTGTTCCAGAGGCATCAGCCGTGCTGGAGGGAAAAACAAAGAGAACAGGTTTGCAAATTTGTGGATGCTGGATTTCTATTTCTCTACTATCTTAAAAATAGAAGTTGATGATCATGGTCAATCTGCCATCACCGCTACTCTAACTCCACACTTTATTTACCCACATCGTCACTGCACTAACATATACAGAGTGAATGCACTTTTAATTCTTAGATCCATTTCATATTCTAGGTCCAGTTCGGGAATTCGGTAGCGGCATTCTTTATAACAAAAAGATAAAGTCTATTTTACTCCCTTCAAGTTTGGCCCTGGTCCAAATAACCCCCTAAACTTCAATTTGGTTTACTTTACCTCTAATATTTATTAAATTAGCTCACTTTACACCTTTTCTCTCCAATCTAATATGATTTCGCTCACTTGGAATAGGTTAAGGTCAGTTTTACATACTCAATCTAGATACACATACATTCCAAGGTGGTGCAAGGCATTCTTGTCGATTTGTAGCCAACAATTTGTCCTAATATCTCTACATCTTGATCTACGATGGAGTAGCTATCCTCGCTAATTTTCACCTAAAATTTCATCATGATCGTTGTTTTTGTGGGCTAGCATCGTGTATGAATGAACCTATGTCGAGTTGCATCCACAAAACCATCTTGACATGAGTATATGTTAGCGAAATCGCTTTGGATTGGAGAGAAAATGTGTAAAATGAGCTGATTTGGCAAATGTTGAGGGTAAAGTAAACCTTCTTATAGTTTAGGGGGTTATCTGGACTATAGCCAAACTTGAAGAGAGTAAAATGGACTTTATCCTAACAAAAAAAATGTTGAACGAATATGGAATTATTTGATTTATGGTGCCTTGACAATGCACGGGCACTGCGCTATTTCCACAAAAAATTGAGTGATACACGTTGAGTTTCAGTCTAAATCCTCACCCCCAAAAAAAAAGATTCAGTAGAAAGATGTCAACGGTTCAAGATTTGACGTGACGGTTTGTATTGTGACGTTTTAGGCTCTGCTCCAGACGCTCCGGTTCGTGGAATGCCCGCAGGTCTAGGACACCTTGACATGGACCTGTGGGCGTATCTGCATCTTGCATTGCGTTTAAAACCTTTGGCTCCTGTAGATCATCAGGAGTTCAGGACAGACATCCTCTCAACAGGTCTCGACTGGTATAGTGTTTTTGTATCATCGTCGTCGGCTAAATACATGAGCCACAGTTTATTGTGTCCCCGTCATGCTGCCGTGTCCTCAATGCTACAGTCACTGCCACGTGATAAATAATGTTTCAATAATGGCCTGGACGAAATTATTTGCAAGTTGCTCCGTAATCCTAGAATTGACAAACCGAGAGAGGGGCCATAACTAATAATCAACTATAAATCCAAAAGGAATCAGTAGATGATACTGCGCGGATTCAGTTTCAGTGAGAGAGGTAGCATCACTGGCTAGAGTGGCATGGCAAGTAATACTAAACTCGGATTGCAGAAAATACACGCGACTGTAATTCATGTGTAACTAAGGCAAAAACCATTACCCTGGCCCTATGACAGTTCATTTCCTCTGGTTCTAAGGAGTGGCATGATGCTTGAAGCCAATGAATGATCTCTTCTCCAATCATGCAATGACCAAGAAGCTAACACACGCGAGCAGCGAAACTTGGAGCAGAATTCACGGTGAAGTGCCGTCACTGGCTCACCGCCGTGGACGTACAGAGGCTGGCCGTGCATGGCGCCGTCGCGAGCTTAAACGGATACACGTACCTCGGTGTAGATGTTGTCGGCGTTGGGCGAGGCTCCCTGCGCGGGTAGCCCGAGCGCGGCGCCGATGTCCTCCACGGCGGGCCGCAGCTCCCGCACTGAGAGCTTGCCGTCGACCCCGTCGGCGCCGAGGTGCCGGAACTCGCGCTCCACGAGCATCCCGAACGCCTCCTCGTCCCGAGGTGCCGGAACTCCCGCTCAACGAGCATCCCGAACGCCTCCTCGTCCTCCACCAGCTCACGGATCTCCGACCCGTCCACCACCACCTTCTCCTTCTTCCTCCACCGCCCGAACCAGCTGCTGCTCCGCTCCGCCATATCCCACGCAATTGGGAACGCTCTTATACGCTCACGCCCGGACACTGCCAACCAGTGCGGAAAAAGTTGCACCGGCCGGGGTGAGTGAGGTCAGGCGATGCGCGCGTGCCTCCCGGCTCTTCCTGCCTTTTCCGCGTTTCCCACTAGCAGCGACGTACTACGTCGAGCTCGCGCGGCCGGCCGGTGGCTTTGCGTCTTGGCGTTTGGCAGAATAAAAAGCAGGGGAAGGCAGGCGCCGGCTGATTGGGCTGGCCGGGTGGTGTCGGCGGGTGGGTAACCCGCGCGCGCGGGACACGTGTGGGGGGCGGCGCCCACTTGCTCCCATCCGCTAGCGACGGCGACCATGTACATATATGTAGCTAGCTAGCTACTACAGCTAGCGATGCTGGAATTCTGGTCCGTCGGTTGCTGTCACGCAATCGGCCTGATAATTTCTTGGTAGAAAGCTAGCGGTGGTAAAGGTCGAGTGAGAGACAAAAGCGACACGTGAAAGCGTTGGTGTTCCGGGTTTGCGTCTCCGGTGGGAGAAGGCATATATTATGGCCGGTGCGCGTCGCGTCGCGATGATTGGCGCCTTGGCCAGGCCTGGGAGAGGCTGGCGGGAAACCG
>LAPY01000730.1:57953-73451 GCA_000970635.1 Eragrostis tef
ACGGTAATCGAGTTCATCGAAGAGAATTCTTCACGGAACCTTTGGAGCGTAGAGGGCGTCGGGAAACCGCCAACGAGTTGGCCGATGCCGGCGGGGCACGCATCGTTGGACGGTGCCGGCGCCAGAGTCTGGGCCGCCAGGGCAGAAGCCCCGAGCAGGAGAAGCATGGCGACGTACAGGGCAGCCGACGATTTGGAGGCCATTGCTGCAAAGCTATAGCTAGCTGCTGGTGTTCTGTGCTCGATGGAATGATGGTGTAGTAGTGTGTCTTCAATCCCATCAACCACACCAGGTACTTATAGGCGCCCGGCCGCAGGAATAATAATGAAGCAAGCCAGCAGCTTCCATGCACGCGAGCGATCCATTTTGTTGGCGTACGTAGCTAGGCCGCGTAGGTCATTGGAAGATTCCTGGGGTACCTGCCGATCGACGACTGCTCGCGCGTATAGATTCAGAGAGTACTTGCTCGCCCCGGCGGTACCGAGGAACCTGCGTTCGTGGATGCTCGGCGACTTTCCTATCCTGGCTTGGCTTTGGTCAGAGATTGGTATACGCGACCCAAGGACTATCCCTTATGGGCAGTGGCGGAGCCACACATGAAAAGAAGAGGGGGCCGATTAGCAAAATCCAACTTCTACTACAGACTAACAGGCGAGAAGGAACGTGTGCGTCGGTGGTCGGTGCCTTAGATGATCCATTCGTGTAAGCAGCAATGCTTCTATGTGGCTGTCTAGATGGCCGAAATTTTGCTTTGCACCTGCCTGAGGATTAAACCTTCAGAAAAATTCCTACAGCAAGGGGGGGCCACGTCCCAGGCTGGCCCTGCTGTGGCTCCGCCAGTGCTTATGGGAATGGATTGTACACGTACGTACTGACTTCCTATAAAGAAGGCAACAGATTCTACTGTTCAGTTACCGCCATACAAAGTTTATAGGAAGCGCAATCGTCGTATCGTTTGTCCTATGGAAAAACTGAGCAATAGAATCGGTTGCCTCCTTTAATTAATAGAAAAATTCCGTTTCTATTCTGGGCTGTTAAGATGGCCTGGAGATCTGTTGCTCGTCCCATTGTATTTACTGGCCCTCTGACAGACCGATTTTATTTTGGGATCTCATCGATCGTTCGTCGTCCCAAGGGATGGAGATGGCGGCGCCCAAGGGAGAGGGGCCGGCGATCGGCATCGACCTTGGGACGACGTACTCGTGCGTGTCCGTGTGGCAGGGTCAGCACTGCGAGGTCATCCCCAACGACCAGGGCAATTGCCTCACGCCGTCCTGCGTCGGATTCGGCAAACTTGGGAGGTTCGTTGGCGACGCAGCCGTGAACCAGGCCGCGCTGAACCCCGTCAACACCATCATCGGTGAGTATGCTAATTAACCACATAATTATTAGTGAAAAGAGCTTGGCACAAACTCACCCCTGAAGCGCACTCATGCACGTCCATTCGTACCACTCCATTATACTCGTTTGAAAGTGAATAGATCTGTTCATCCGCCTTCTATCCATCCTTTAACTAGAGAGAAAATTGACTCATTTGAAAGTGAATAGATCTTCAATTGATGATTTATTGCATGACTTGATGCACCGTCGTTTCAGTGCCGAACTGAGCAAGAATTTTTCCGTTCACGCCGTTCCTATAGCTTCTGACCATGCCGTGCCCCTCGCTGCTTCGAGCGGCATGTGCTCTCGGGTTACTAGGCCAAACTGGGCTGCAGTCAAAAGTCAAAATATAACCGAGGAAGAACTTGATCTGCACATAATTGTAGTATAAACTTGAAGTCAAGATAATCATGCTGGAGCATGTCTAAGCTAATATCTGGTGTAACAATCAATTTATTATAACTATACGTGTACGAGATTTTTTTCCAATGCAAATGGTAGGAGTGGTTAAAAGAATTACTGGAACTAAGCTATTTTTGGTTCACTCGATTGATTAAATCAAATGATTTCATTCTTACACAACTGAGAAAATATGCAACTGAATCTCAGCTATACATGGTTCATCGGATTGACTACATGGCTACATTTTTCTTGCAGAGATAAAGCGACTAATTGGTCGACGATTCAGTGACGTGTCGGTGAAAGAAGATATCAAATTGTGGCCTTTCAAAGTTGTGGTTGGTCGTGAGGACAGGCCGATGATCGTGGTAAAGTCCGAAGGCGATGAGAGGTGGTTCACGCCTGAGGAGATATCCTCCATGGTGCTTGCCAAGATGAAGGAAACCGCCAAGGCCTATCTCGGCACCACGATCAAGAACGCTGTGATCACCGTTCCAGTCTACTTCAGCAACTCCCAGCGCCAGGCCACCATCGATGCCGGCACCATTGCCGGACTGAACGTCATGCGCATCATCAATGAGCCCACCGCCGCCGCTATCGCCTATGGTCTAGAGAAGATACCTGTAAGAGGCAAAGAAAGAACGGTGCTGATTTTTGACCTTGGTGGTGGTACCTTTGATGTCTCCCTCCTCAGCATATATCCAGGTGTAATACCCTCACTTTTGAAGCCAAGAAGAAAAAGAAAACGAAATTCAAAAAGGAATAACAATCACTCCAAATTTAAACTTTTTATCCAACCTCTTACCTTCCAATGATTTTCGAAAAGAAAAATTCACTAAAGTAATTCAAACCTAGATTTGAATTTGAAAATTTTCTAAATACTTAAAAGTTGTGCTCAAGTGTTTGCTTTCATATAAAAATACATTAAAAATTTGAAGCTTTTGAATTTACAACAAATAAAATCAAAGTAGGATTAAATCCCAAATTGATTTTATAAAATTTTGAATTTAAATCTGCACCAAAATCTCACCATATGCATCTCTGTGTTTTATTTGATTTGTTTTGAGAGTTTGACCAGCTTTTGCTTTTGTTTGAATTTGAAATTCATTGAAATTCAAATTTCCAGGAAAATGAAAAGCCTTTTTCTTTTCCTAAAACTCTCGGGCCGAATTTCCCTTCTTCCTTCCTTCCAGCCCAGCCTCTCCGGCCCAGTCCCGCGGCCCAGCTCGCCCGCGCGGCCCGCTCACCCTCTACCACTGACAGGCGGGACCCGCCTGTCAGCACCATCTCCTCCACGCGGCGCCGCCGCCGCGCCGGCCCCTACCGCCTCCGACCCGCCTCCGCCGCGCGCGCCGCACGACCCGCCGCCCTGTCTGTCGACGTCGTAGCCGCCAAGGAACCTCCGTCTTTAAAATCGCACGGCGCCCCGCTTCTCCCTCTCTTCCGCGAGCTCCTCTTCCTCCTCTCTCTCTTCCGCTCTGACGAGCTCACCAGCGAGCTCTGCGGCCGCCGCGGAAGCACGCTCCCTTCTCCCTCTTGCACCCACAAACTTCCCCGAGACTTGCTCTCCCTCGGCCTACCTTTCTTTCGCCCAGCCGAGGCCCGAGCGAGGAGATCCGCGACGAGCTCCTCGCCGCCGACTTCCCCTCCAGCTCCTGCCGCCAACGGTGCTGATTTTTGACCTTGGTGGTGGTACCTTTGATGTCTCCCTCCTCAGCATATATCCAGGTGTAATACCCTCACTTTTGAAGCCAAGAAGAAAAAGAAAACGAAATTCAAAAAGGAATAACAATCACTCCAAATTTAAACTTTTTATCCAACCTCTTACCTTCCAGGCATCAACATGGAAAAGAATCGGTTCGAGGTGAAGGCAATCGCCGTTGACACTCACCTTGGTGGGGCAGATTTCGATAACATGATGGTGGACTACTGTTTGCGGGAGCTCTCAAGGAAACACAATGAGATGGGCATCACAAACAACAAGAAGGCACTACGTCGACTGAAAACTGCATGCGAGAGGGCAAAGAGGATGCTTTCTTCCACGGCTCAGGCCACCATTGAGGTCGACTCGCTCCATGACGGCGTCGATTTTTGCACAACCATTACCGGTTCCCGTTTTGAAGAGCTCAACAAGGGCGTCTTTGTCAAGTGCATGGATGCTCTGGAGAAGTGCCTCCAAGATGCCAAGATGGATAAGAGCTCTGTCGAGGACGTCGTCCTCGTGGGTGGCTCTACCCGCATCCCCAAGGTGCAGAGCATGCTCCAAGAGTTCTTCAATGGGAAGGAGCTTCGCAGGACCATCAACCCCGACGAGGCTGTTGCTTACGGCGCGGCCATCCAGGCCTCCATACTCAGTGGCGGGAACAACGACGATGGGAGGAAGTTGGCTATGGTTGTGCAGGATGTCACGCCGCTCTCGCTAGGGGTCGAGGTCAGTTTGGAGGATATATTTGCAGTGGTGATCCCACGGAACACGACCATTCCCATAAAGATGAGTAGGAACTTCACCACCATGTATGACAAGCAGGTCAGCATGCGCATCTCGGTGTACGAGGGCGAGAGCGCCAGCGTCAAGGACAATAACCTGCTCGGTGAGTTCATACTCTCTGGCATCCCCCCGGCGCCCAAGGGCGTGCCCGTTATTGTTGTCACCTTCGACATCAATGCCAATGGCGTTTTGAATGTTTCGGCGAAGGAAACGGCCACCGGGCAGACGAACAACATCACTATCTCTTACAAGAGTGGAAGGCTGAGCAAGGAGGAGATCGAGCGCATGGTGAAGCGGGCCAAGCGCCAGCGTACTGCACCCTAGTTGCCGGCCACGTACCGGGCATGGATGATGGATCGATTAGATACTGTGTCTTTCGTTTTATCTCTTCCCAGTAGTCCGTCGCTGGAGTCCCAGTTTATTCTTAATGCTCGAAGTGTAATGGAACATATGGCTGCTTGACGGCCTTTGTTTAAATTTATGCGCGTTCCTAGTTACTGAAAACACGGTTAATTATTCGGCGATATTGGACTATCGGTGTAATCTTCTATATCTGGCATCTGCTCAATGCCCTGCATTCGTGGAAAAAATAATTCTGTTGGACGTAGTTTCAGAATTCTCTACACAAGGAGCTGTCATACGTGATTACATCGTTAACAAAGAGAATGCAATTCCAGTGCCAAAGCGACGAAATGCAGAGTTAAAGCGTGGTTTATTCTGAGCACTGCGACTGTGTCAACTGTCAACAATCATCAGTGTTAGTTTCCCAAAAAAAAAAACACAATCATCAGTGTTAGTAGCAGTGGGATTTATTATATTTTTTAGTAAATTTCACGAGTTTGCACCCAAGGATTGCAAAACTATGACTTTTGAGAGCAATTTCAGAAAATTACTACTATTTATTCCTTTTGTAATGCAAAACTACGACGTAGGAAAGTGTGCTTATTATATATCGATGATCATGTTGACAAGAAACCCATCGAGGTTCTGTTGATATCGTTACTGATTGACATAGATTTTTTTTTACAATTTTTACAAAAAAAAACCCAAGTTTTTTCCTCTGTAAGACATCAGGATACAGGAAGAGACTGACAATACACATGATGTGAAAATTGTCTCTAGTGCCACTGTGGCCAGAGGAGCTTGTCGCACTCAACAAGTCGCTAGAGATTGTAGCGACTGATGGTCCTCGCAGCATTCTCTGGCCTCTCTTTCAGCGATCCCGTCACAAGCTAACAGTTACCAGGAGTTGAAGAATTTCTAGCTTAGTGCTTCGAATAAACATGAAGGACGCATTGGCAAATGGCAAACTTCCGGTGCATTGCAGCTTCATACCATCAACTTCCAATCAGGAGAACAGTTGATCGGCATCTTCTGCTTCAGTCGTTACTGGTTGCAGGCGCCGGCAATAAGAAAAGCCGCCAGCCTTTCCTTTCTGATCTTTGGTCTGGCCTCTGAATTCTGAAATCTTTACGTAGGTGGGCAGAGAGAAGCAGCCAGCGTTATATTTGGGCCGGTAGTATCTTGCAGAGCCCCAGGCCTAGTTGGTCCATTTAGGGCCTGTTTGGGACTGCTTGGAAGGAACAAACCAGGGTGTATTTGAAGGAATATACATTCACTTGTAAGGACCCCTTTTGGAATGGAGGGAAAATAGAGGATTTTTGGAGGTTTCATTCTAGTAGGAAACTTACCTGTGAACCTCTGGAACACACAAGATTGAATGTGATCCTTTGATATTCCTATGAAATGATTTTTGTCATAGAAGGTTTGGAGGAAAATAAGCTGAGGTACAACCTTGGAAGCTTTCATTTGTGGCTATCTCTCTGTCCAGATATTTTTTTTAGTTGCATCCAAATGTTACATTGGAAAGTTTTTTGCACTATGAGTTCCTGTAGGATTGTAAGTAATAGACAACTTCAACCTTGCATTTTTCCCATTCATGTGTTTTGAGGATCTTGCATTCCAAAGGGGCCCTAACTAAGTGTGAGATTACCTCTAACTATCTTTGCTAGCCAGAAAATGTTACAAGGCTGAGAAACAAAGAGCGAAAACATGTGGAAAGCAGACTTTGAGTTTGAGTCGACTAAATTGACTTAGATACTGGAAAGGAGTATTTTCAAATATAGTTGATAGCTTAACCTTGATCGTATCAAATTTACAATCTGCATGTATATGATGTCTTTTTACTAACGACAAACAATGTGAAACATAATCTTTACCTTTTAATTAAAAGTGAGGTTTATGTGGCTAGAAGTATCTTTTTACCTTTTAAAAGAATTTCTAGCTTAGTGCTTCGAATAAACCTTTGGTTTTAGTCTGTTGTCATTAGGACAAGAAAGCTATTTCTTTATTAATAACGACAACAAAATGAAAAACGAGGGGAGCACCATGGTAGCGCGCCTGCCCTTGGCGTCATTGGCAAGTCACGCTATTGTAAATCTCGATCATGTTCATAAAAGGAGATCAATCAATAACACACATTCATCACATTTATTGTTTATATTGGTCACAAGTACAACTGACACAAACATGTCCCACAATACATTAAGTAGGGCAACTCCCTTTTACCCTAAACTGTGCCGTGAAAATTTATACGTGAATCATACAGACGACACGCATACACGCAAGTGGAACTTATTTCTACATATATAAGCGGGAGGACATAGTAACATAAGTAGCACACATAATATGCATGCTTATTTAGTATTGCACACATTCGTAGGGGAGGTTGACGTCGTCAGTGGATTTGTAGCACACGCACAGTATGAGGCCGGTGTGCGGGATGGCCACGAACAACATCACTATCTCTTACAAGAGTGGAAGGCTGAGCAAGGAGGAGATCGAGCGCATGGTGAAGCGGGCCAAGCGCCAGCGTACTGCACCCTAGTTGCCGGCCACGTACCGGGCATGGATGATGGATCGATTAGATACTGTGTCTTTCGTTTTATCTCTTCCCAGTAGTCCGTCGCTGGAGTCCCAGTTTATTCTTAATGCTCGAAGTGTAATGGAACATATGGCTGCTTGACGGCCTTTGTTTAAATTTATGCGCGTTCCTAGTTACTGAAAACACGGTTAATTATTCGGCGATATTGGACTATCGGTGTAATCTTCTATATCTGGCATCTGCTCAATGCCCTGCATTCGTGGAAAAAATAATTCTGTTGGACGTAGTTTCAGAATTCTCTACACAAGGAGCTGTCATACGTGATTACATCGTTAACAAAGAGAATGCAATTCCAGTGCCAAAGCGACGAAATGCAGAGTTAAAGCGTGGTTTATTCTGAGCACTGCGACTGTGTCAACTGTCAACAATCATCAGTGTTAGTTTCCCAAAAAAAAAAACACAATCATCAGTGTTAGTAGCAGTGGGATTTATTATATTTTTTAGTAAATTTCACGAGTTTGCACCCAAGGATTGCAAAACTATGACTTTTGAGAGCAATTTCAGAAAATTACTACTATTTATTCCTTTTGTAATGCAAAACTACGACGTAGGAAAGTGTGCTTATTATATATCGATGATCATGTTGACAAGAAACCCATCGAGGTTCTGTTGATATCGTTACTGATTGACATAGATTTTTTTTTACAATTTTTACAAAAAAAAACCCAAGTTTTTTCCTCTGTAAGACATCAGGATACAGGAAGAGACTGACAATACACATGATGTGAAAATTGTCTCTAGTGCCACTGTGGCCAGAGGAGCTTGTCGCACTCAACAAGTCGCTAGAGATTGTAGCGACTGATGGTCCTCGCAGCATTCTCTGGCCTCTCTTTCAGCGATCCCGTCACAAGCTAACAGTTACCAGGAGTTGAAGAATTTCTAGCTTAGTGCTTCGAATAAACATGAAGGACGCATTGGCAAATGGCAAACTTCCGGTGCATTGCAGCTTCATACCATCAACTTCCAATCAGGAGAACAGTTGATCGGCATCTTCTGCTTCAGTCGTTACTGGTTGCAGGCGCCGGCAATAAGAAAAGCCGCCAGCCTTTCCTTTCTGATCTTTGGTCTGGCCTCTGAATTCTGAAATCTTTACGTAGGTGGGCAGAGAGAAGCAGCCAGCGTTATATTTGGGCCGGTAGTATCTTGCAGAGCCCCAGGCCTAGTTGGTCCATTTAGGGCCTGTTTGGGACTGCTTGGAAGGAACAAACCAGGGTGTATTTGAAGGAATATACATTCACTTGTAAGGACCCCTTTTGGAATGGAGGGAAAATAGAGGATTTTTGGAGGTTTCATTCTAGTAGGAAACTTAGCTGTGAACGGTGAACCTCTGGAACGCACAAGATTGAATGTGATCCTTTGACATTCCTGTGAAATGATTTTTGTCAGAGGAGGTTTGGAGGAAAATAAGCTGAGGTACAACCTTGGAAGCTTTCATTTGTGGCTATCTCTCTGTCCAGATATTTTTTTTAGTTGCATCCAAATGTTACATTGGAAAGTTTTTTGCACTATGAGTTCCTGTAGGATTGTAAGTAATAGACAACTTCAACCTTGCATTTTTCCCATTCATGTGTTTTGAGGATCTTGCATTCCAAAGGGGCCCTAACTAAGTGTGAGATTACCTCTAACTATCTTTGCTAGCCAGAACATGTTACAAGGCTTAGAAACAAGGAGCGAGAACATGTGGAAAGCAGTCTTTGAGTCAACTAAATTGACTTAGATACTGGAAAGGAATATTTTCAAATATAGCTGATAGCTTAACCTTGATCGTATCAAATTTACAATCTGCATGTATATGATGTCTTTTTACTAACGACAAACAATGTGAAACATAATCTTTACCTTTTAATTAAAAGTGAGGTTTATGTGGCTAGAAGTATCTTTTTACCTTTTAAAAGAATTTCTAGCTTAGTGCTTCGAATAAACCTTTGGTTTTAGTCTGTTGTCATTAGGACAAGAAAGCTATTTCTTTATTAATAACGACAACAAAATGAAAAACGAGGGGAGCACCATGGTAGCGCGCCTGCCCTTGGCGTCATTGGCAAGTCACGCTATTGTAAATCTCGATCATGTTCATAAAAGGAGATCAATCAATAACACACATTCATCACATTTATTGTTTATATTGGTCACAAGTACAACTGACACAAACATGTCCCACAATACATTAAGTAGGGCAACTCCCTTTTACCCTAAACTGTGCCGTGAAAATTTATACGTGAATCATACAGACGACACGCATACACGCAAGTGGAACTTATTTCTACATATATAAGCGGGAGGACATAGTAACATAAGTAGCACACATAATATGCATGCTTATTTAGTATTGCACACATTCGTAGGGGAGGTTGACGTCGTCAGTGGATTTGTAGCACACGCACAGTATGAGGCCGGTGTGCGGGATGGCCCCGACGATGGTACGGATGGTGGACAACGCATCAGGGGCGGCAAACAGAATGGCATATCGTCCAGTCTGTTTAGCGAAATTTGTGAGGTCGAAAGTGTCTTTGAAGCCGGCAGGGCACGAACCTTGGGGCGGCGGCGGCGACGGTAACAGGGCCTGGGCAGAAGCCGCGAGGACGAGGACCAAGAGCACAGTGCATGCGATGGACTTGGAGGAGGCCATTGCTAGAAAGCTGCGAACAATGTTGTGTTATATATTTTTGTGTGAGTGTGTGGCTTCAAGCTTATGAACCATGCAGGGTATTTATAGGCGCTAAGCCACCATGCATCGTCAACCAGCTCATCGCAAGTTTCTCCGAGATAGTTAGTGGCGTTCAATCGATTAAGTACTCACGTGTTGATTACGGCTACTTTAATTGAACGTTGGTGTACGTACAGAACTAGTACAGATCGAGCGATAATGTTGATAGAACGAACGTACCGTCGTGGATAATTGAATTGTGAAGCTTATCACCTGCAGGCTTGGCTTCAAACGTGGTGTGCGCCGAGAAGTTTGTCATTTGCGGACTTGCCGACTTGCAACTTAATTGTAAGGAGGACGTACGTGCGAATATATATACTGCATGCCTAGCTTCAAGTAGATGAGCCTACGTGTGTATAGGCTACAAAGTCTCCAAGGTCTAGTCCGTAGAACTAAGAATACCGTACTGTTACTACTGTATATGTACTAGTACTCCCAAGAAAAAAAAACAAAAGAGTACGGATGTGTACCAGGATCGCCGTAGAAAGGCGCGTACGTCTTCCTGCGCGAGTCACCATGCATCTATGCACGTTGGATAATTGTCCCTTCTCCTACTTTCAACAAGCTGAAGCGCAAGCAATTTTGAGGCCTCAAAGATAGATGATTGTGCTGATCTGGCAACCAATGTCGACCCGTGTCGTTGTGCAGAGCGCCAAATTGCTTGCGCGGAGGCGGCAAATCCAGCTGATGGGATGTCGCCTCCGCGCACGGTGCTGCATAATAAAAGTTCGATAGAGAACGATGGGCTCATGGCCAGTCGTCTCTGGCTCTGCTCCATTTTGGGGACCGACGACGGAACAGGAACGTGGGCTGGTGGACGTTTGGGGTGATGCGGCTGATGCCAAAGACTTTTTCGTTAATTACCTGCAGCACAGGCCATACGTACATTCGAACGTCCATGCATGCGAGCTTGCATGCTACTGGTGTGCGAAAAACTCCAGAATACGGTTCGAGAGTCTGAAGGTACGTGACATGCTGCCAAGACTTTGTAGCATGCGAGCAGGCGTGCAATTTGTCTCATTCCTGCTCCTGGACGCAAGGTTCAATCCGCGTCGCCGACCAAGCCAAGGCTGGCGCGGGGCATTCAGACTCTCTGAAATGGCGTTGCACGGCCTACTGAGTAGCCACGGAATGGGAATACTATCAGTGCTCTACGGTTTGTTTTTTTTTAAAAAAAAAACAGTGCTCTACGGTTTTGGGCGGCACGACCCTATCCAAAAAAGTTTCATGTGCAATTTCAAAATGCCTATTCCCGCACGGACAGCTAATTGCAATAAATTTTTTCGGCAGGGTTCAATAAGAGTGAGAAGCAGTTTAAGATTCTACGAGTAGCAAACTACTACCTCTGTTTCTTTTTTTATTGACGTTAGGACAGTAAAATTAGAGCAAATTGAAAAAACCAATCTGTCCTATCTGAAGAGTAGTGAACTAGGGGCCGATGGAGGTAGTAGAAAAGCTACAACCACAAGGAAGATTCAGAGCAATGGTGTTAGCTCCAAGCTATCAAAACAACACGGTATTTTACATCAGTTCAGAATTGACATTGGCCAGCAGAGGCTAGTTGATTTTTCCTCTTTTTTCCACTTTCTTTTAAAAACATGGAGGACGGTCATTTGCATGACAACGAAAAACTTACATACATATTCACCAAAAATGGACGTATATAATACAACACAAACAATCAGATTGATCCTGATGGATCAAAATAGGAACATCTTTTCAGTGTACCTTAGTGTCCTTGGATTAGGTAGTAAAGGTTACACCCTGGACATACCATCACTAGCTGGTAATGAAACCTCTAATCGTCATCTTTGAACTCCCTGATTTGCCAATCCACAGAAAAACAACATATTATCAGATATCTCTTCTTTTTATGCATTTATACCATTTTGGCAATATCTTGATGATATATAAGAAAAAGAACATATATGACCTTTCCTTTCTCATGAACAAAAAGGGAATGTCCCCACATAATATTTTCTTATACTACCAGTAAACGACTAATGTGCGCCTAATGTCATAATTTTCCCCCTCTGCATAGAGGACCCCAGGTATGCTTGAGTTCCGTTTATTTATACATGTCAAGCAAAATTCATTTTGTTCAGGTGCTGCTGACATAACAATAGTTCATAAAAGCGAACATAGATGCATATATGAGGAAACTTAGGGGGAAAAAATATTACCTGCGGTCAAGATAGCGTGGTTGAATTCCAGTGCCTTGGCACGTCGTACATGTCAATGAGCCGATTCCATCACAGTTGACGCACTGCGATACCTCAGTCTCGCCTGCACCAATTACCACAGTAACATTGCCCTTTCCGCTGCAAAACCTGCATACCTCTGGAAAATCAACGATTTCTGTTCAATATTCTGATCTACTAGGTGTGTCACAAAGAAACAAAATGAGATTGGAGAAACATCACAGTTAAACCTGCACTGTATGCATATATACTGCAGGCTAATGCCATCGTCTGTTTCATCGTGACTATTTTGTCGAGCTCATTAAAGGGAAGTATTGTGTCCTTTTGGTCTAAGGCGTTAATTGATATGTATACCAATGGGTGGGTATTTTCTTTTGCCATGATACTTGTGCTTAGTGAAGAATTGCCATTGTTCCTAGTTAATTAAATGAAAGAATAAAGTTTTTTCCTAACACCGTCATATTTATTAAAACGAGTTGTAAACAGTGCATGTTTGAGAAAGATGGAAGTTACAGCAATAAAGCATAACTGCAACATGAGTTTTCAGCCAACCACATTTCTCAATGTCTGTTTGATCCTACCGTTTTACAGAAGTAATATAGCGGGATTATTGAGTAAGTTCCAATACCAATCAAAATAATGTGAATACATAGCAGGAACTGTCATGTACCTCTGATTTAAGAATGAGTGTCTGAATATGACTGGTATTCTGAATAACCACAGCATTATGTTCTACCACTAGGCCGCAAAGATGTCCCCAAGATGCAAATTAAACTAACCATTTTTCTTAGAATAGAAACTTAGGATTAAACTAGAGCGTAATCATCACATACGCGCTCCGGAGCCGCTACAGGGGAAGCATGGCTGTGTGTTGTCCCTCTTTGCCTGCACCCATAAAGAGGCAAAATAGCAATCTTTCATCACTAAGAAGTGCATATAATACTATAACATGGAAAACTTGAAGTGAGCTTGGAGATTTCGGTTTTGACCAGATAGTTCTAATATGTTAACTAGAAACCCTGAATTTCACTTCATTGGACGCCAGCTTTTTGAAGGGAAGAGATTGGGTAAATGCTAAATTAAGGAACAAGGACTCACGGCATTGTCGATTTGCGTCTCGTAGAACACCGGAACACCTATCCCGACGGCGATGCTGACGACGCCCACCGATATGGCCACAATCTGGAGCCACCAAGAAATCAAACTCTGATGGAGCCAATCAAGAGCCTGGTCTGGCTGGGCAAGCATGGCGTACCGTGTTTTGGTCCAGGTCACATCACAGTTAAACCTGCACTGTATGCATATATACTGCAGGCTAATGCCATCGTCTGTTTCATCGTGACTATTTTGTCGAGCTCATTAAAGGGAAGTATTGTGTCCTTTTGGTCTAAGGCGTTAATTGATATGTATACCAACGGGTGGGTATTTTCTTTTGCCATGATCCTTGTGCTTAGTTGAAGATTTGCCATTGTTTCTAGTTAATTAAATGAAAGAATAAAGTTTTTTCCTAACACCGTCATATTTATTAAAACGAGTTGTAAACAGTGCATGTTTGAGAAAGATGGAAGTTACAGCAATAAAGCATAACTGCAACATGAGTTTTCAGCCAACCACATTTCTCAATGTCTGTTTGATCCTACCGTTTTACAGAAGTAATATAGCGGGATTATTGAGTAAGTTCCAATACCAATCAAAATAATGTGAATACATAGCAGGAACTGTCATGTACCTCTGATTTAAGAATGAGTGTCTGAATATGACTGGTATTCTGAATAACCACAGCATTATGTTCTACCACTAGGCCGCAAAGATGTCCCCAAGATGCAAATTAAACTAACCATTTTTCTTAGAATAGAAACTTAGGATTAAACTAGAGCGTAATCATCACATACGCGCTCCGGAGCCGCTACAGGGGAAGCATGGCTGTGTGTTGTCCCTCTTTGCCTGCACCCATAAAGAGGCAAAATAGCAATCTTTCATCACTAAGAAGTGCATATAATACTATAACATGGAAAACTTGAAGTGAGCTTGGAGATTTCGGTTTTGACCAGATAGTTCTAATATGTTAACTAGAAACCCTGAATTTCACTTCATTGGACGCCAGCTTTTTGAAGGGAAGAGATTGGGTAAATGCTAAATTAAGGAACAAGGACTCACGGCATTGTCGATTTGCGTCTCGTAGAACACCGGAACACCTATCCCGACGGCGATGCTGACGACGCCCACCGATATGGCCACAATCTTGAGCCACCAAGAAATCAAACTCTGATGGAGCCAATCAAGAGCCTGGTCTGGCTGGGCAAGCATGGCGTACCGTGTTCTGGTCCAGGTCGATGGCCCGGATGCGAGTGTACCGCGCCCCGAGCCTTCGCCGCCGGGGCAGCGACGCCGTGCACGCCGATGAAGGCGTGGAGTAGCGGAAGGGGGAGTGGAGCGTAGTGAGCGGTGACGAGGAGGTGGCCATGGCTGCGACACGCGTTGCCTGCGGCGTTCTGGTTGGTTCTGGGCCGCTGTGTTTGGTTTGGGTCCGGAGGACAGCGTATCCGAGCGTAGGGGCGAGGCGAGTTTTGGACCACATGTTTTCTTGTTGTGGATGACGAAGGACATGGGCCAGGAAGTGCTCGTGCGAAAAAGCGAGAGGGAAGCGAAGAGAGTCGCCGTTCCAAAATCGAAACCATCAAATGTTCGGAAAAAAAAAACAAAATCGAAACCATCACTTCCATGGTAAACCGCTGCGGTGCAATAGAAGACTATCTGCCCGTGTTGCTGCGCACAAGACCGGTTGTTGTCGTCTCTGCCAAGGTCTTTTGGGGTCTGTATAGGCGGAAGAATTTCGGAACAAGATATCTAAACTTTCTCTAGTATAACTTCTTAGTGTTGTAATTAAGTCTAAGCAGTCTAATGTGTTGGGTTAACCACAAAGCTTGTTAGTTTCAGCGCAAGAAAACAATTAATTCTTGTACAATATATCCTAGATTAACTCAAGAACATGGCCTACCATAGAGATATATAACATAGTCTAAAGCTGAAAATGTAACGATTTCGAGACGTACATCATTTTGAACTAAGTGAAATCTTCCTAGGGCGGACACGCCTGCCTTGTCTTTCTTCCCCTACTATGGACAGCTCACATTCCTGCATGCTCTCTCTCTCTATCTCTCTCTCTTGTTCGACTATAGATACACTACCTTCTGTTATAGAAACCTAGAGAACGATGCAAATGCCATTTGAATCTAACCTAGCAAAATGTTATATATGGAATTATTATGACAAGTAATTCTTTAGACTAAAGATTGTATTCACTGTTTGATCCAGACCAACAAGGAAGGGCTCATACCTCTTAACCCCACCTCCAGCCCCTCTTATTTGTAGGAAGGGGGGG
>LAPY01000730.1:114008-134253 GCA_000970635.1 Eragrostis tef
GCCCCGCCGGCGCCGCGGGGAGGAGCGGCGCCTCCCCGTACCGGACCAGCGAGCCGTCCGGGTCGAACCGGATCTTGAGGTACTTGTACGGGTCCATCGCGCGCTGGCCGCCGCCGTTGTGCGCTGCTACCTCGCCCGCCGCCCAGGTAGGAAGCGGTTCCCGTGGGTTTACTCGCAGTGCCTGGAGCGGAAGTGAGCTCGCGCCGCGCTCCCTGCATATATACCGCGCGCGGCGCGGGAAGAGTTGAAGGCTTCAAGGCACCCCGCTGTCCGCGAGTGCGCACGGGGGGCCATCAGGTTCGGTGGCGCGACTCGATCGGCGGGTGAGACGCGACCCGGCGCGCGCGCCGTCCTGCGACGCGCACGTTGCGTTTGTGTGTTGTTGGGTTCCCGCGCCGAATCGCGTTTGTGTGTTGTTGGGCTAACGCGCGCCACGGACGTCCCGGTCGTTCACACCGCCCGCGACGGGGACCCGGGGATCGGACCCGACTCGAGAGGGGACGCGCGTTAATGGCGCGCCAACTAACGCCAGGAGGCGCGAGTGGCCGGGAATGCGGCCACGCCGGCCGGCCCGTCCGACCGTGTGGTACGGCGCGACAGGGGCGACTACTGGTGCGGGCCGCACTGTCCTTTGTGAGACAGCACGGCGCAAAGTGGCGACGCGTGAGGGCACGGCATAACTGTACCTTTTGACCTGAGCATTCACGTCCGGAAAACGAAAGGGTCCTCAAGCTGCTTTTTACGCCCTTCGTTAACTCCGAACGGCAAGGTCACCTACGGCTCGAAAAATTTCCGATAGGTGCTGCACCACCACCAACGGCCAACTACCAAGCCGTATGAAAGAAACGGGGTCCTTTCTTCGCCATGGTGCACGAGACACGGTAGGAGGTTCATCCTCATAGCAACACGCGAAAGTTTTCATCAGCTTGTAAACGATTTGTCCAAGTGGACTGATGACCGAGTTAGTTTGTCCAAGGTAGCTGACTTATCAGCCACACGGGGTGGTGTCTTCTTTTTTCCATTCTATTCTACTACTGGCCACTGCACTGAAGATAATCATTCCCTGGGACCAATAATGCGAGCGACAACTCGATCTACTGTACTTGTATCTAAATTGACAATGGACGTCTCAATACAATCTTCCTTTTTTATCTTTCTCCGACTGAAAGGACGCGCCAAAACGTCAGCGTCGCCGCTGGGAGCGGCCACACGCCACTGGATCGAGGAGGAGCGCAACAGCACCGTCCCCGTTTTAGCATCCTTTTCGAGGAACAAGACGAGCTCTGCCCGTGTCCACACCGCGGAGGCACTGCCGGCGTGCAGATTCTCATTGTCCGGCAGCAGCAGTGTGCGGTGCCGCTTTACCTGCGGCGCGGCCGGCGGCCGTGGCAGCCGCGGTTGATGCGAACGAGACTCGCGGCATGGGCGACGGACGGGTGCGTGAGTCCACGGCCTCCGTCCAAACAAAACTCGTGCGCTATGCACGGTTGACGCAGCGAAGCTTTCTCTCGCTGCGCATGTGGAGCGCCGCGTCGCTGTCGGAGCCGAGCGGGGGCGCCACGCACTGGCTGTGGCTGGACGGAGCGCCAGGACCAGGATGCGAGATCTATATTTTGCCATGTGCGTGGTAGACTAGTAGGCCATGTGCTGCTTCAGCCCCTCGGATGATAATAAGGCTATGCTTCTGTCCTTTTCTTACGAGTTGCCAGTCTCAAAAAAAAAAAAATGTTGAAGATAAGCTGTACTCTAGTATATTTGCCCTTTCTTAGGACTATATTTGCATTCTCGATCCCACCTTGAACACATGATTTGACATAATCATCATGGTTCTTTGATAAAAGAAAACAGAAATATTGCAAGATGTTTCGACATGATGTTTTTCCAGGACTGAGGGGACTTCTTTTGTTTCCAAACAAGCCGTAAATTTGGTTAGCAGTCTCATTAATATTTTCTTAGCTTTATCTTGCATTAAACATAATACGAGAATAGATGGAGTATTGCATTCGTCAGATCATGAAAACCATTCACTTTCCCTTATAAGGAGAAACAAACTATATGTGTATTCAGATAGTACATGAGTGTGTACAGCCATTAAGAGATTAGGGGAAAATGGCCACTATTAAGATCAGCCAGATGTACAGAAAGCCGGCCATTCTCCAGCATCACTGTTCTACAAAATTTTATTTTGCAAGTACTGTATGTATGAGCAACAACAAGATAGATTCATCAGATCTAGAAATGTACAAGTTATGTACATTTACCAAACACACACACGGCCTAAAGTGTACACAGCGTGTCGAGAAGCATAGATTCATCTGAAGGGCATCCAGCATGGATCACAGGTAGTCTGAAAGAACTGATGCTGAAACTCTCTTTAGGGATGAGGATAGGGTCGAGATGTCTGATTCAGTATGGCCGGCTGATACAAACAGGCGGATTCCGGTAGGAAGTTTGCACCTATCCAAATTTGACTTCTTTGATGTAACAATGAAAACTGAATCTTCCTTCAACACCTGTTGGGAAAAGGATGTGTAAGTAAAAGTTTATTAAAGGTCATGTGGACCAAAAGTGAAAATATTATCAGAATTGACTTAAACTTACCCGCTCAGCGATAGTTTCAAGAAGATCTAGGTCAGTGGCTGGAGAACCTGTTGATTTCTTCAGCTTGAGGAAGACGATAGGTGACAGTACGTGACTTGAGATTTCAAGCCCAGGAGTGTCCGACACTTCTGCAGTTTGAACACAAAGGGTATCACATGATGGTCACTGGTCATCGACATCTTAGTTGGTGATCATGTCGTGCATAAACAAGACTAGTTGTGACATATAATAATATTTCACAGCTCATTTTCTGGACCGCTTCCCTGGTTTTTCAACTTTAATTCTATCCTGACTGATGATGTGCAGTGGGCAACCATCACAATTTATGGTAGGAAGTTTTCAGAGTGCTGCATTGATGTAGGCCCACCTATTTCCCTCTTAACCACGGAAAAGGAACAAGTACGACCAGATCAATTAAATAATTCAATGACAAGAGAATAAATGGATAAATCTTTACCTTTATGAAGAAGAGCAATATTGCTTCTTAGATTTGTAAGAACTGATGGATTCTCCTCCAGGTAGTTAACAGCAGAAACAGCAGCAGTGGCAAGATAAGGTGGCAGCGAGGCAGAGAAAACATAGCCAGCACTGCTGAGACGCTGCACAATCATATCACCTTAATCAGTAAATATACTAAAAAACTGAAATATTCATATATTGTTCCCTCAATCTGGTATTGCATCTACCTGATGATCAACAACTCTGACACTTCCAGTACAGAAGCCACCATCAGTAGCTAACGCGTTTCCCATTCCAGCAGTGATGATATCAATTTTTTCAACCTGCGAAATTATGCAAGTTTCAGAAAGGGGGAGAATGTACTGAACTATCCAGTAAACAATAATACACAGGACATGTTTCATGCATCAACTGATGTTTGCCCAAAAAGCTGTGGGATTACCCACCAGTTCAGTATCACAGAGGAACTTGTTAAAAAGTTCAGAAAAAGGAAACACTCACCGGAACTCCATAATGCTCAGCAAGGCCACGTCCAGACTTGCCAAGCACACCAAAAGAATGACTCTCCTCCAGGATAACACGGAACCGATATTTCTCCTTCAACTTAACAATCTCATCCAAGGGGGCGATCTGGCCAGAATTCTGCATTAATTCCCAACCACTGTAAGAGAGGTTTCATTCAATCTCATCTGAATTACATAATGGACTGGATAGGTTTTTAAGTCAGGATCAAAGTCTAATGTTGGAAACTCCCATAAGAACACACACTCACTTATCAACGGAACAGAATCACAAAAAGCACCGCACCTGGTAGATGGATTCTACAACAATGTAGCGTCTAATCTTTTCGGCACGCTTGTTTCCACGAGTAAGTTTCTCCAGAGTGCTCGCAAGTGAAGCCATGTCATTGTGCTTGAAGTATACCACAGTACTTCTTGACAGATGAAGACCATTTTGCACTGCCCAGTGAACACCCTCATCACTGAAATTACATCAAAAATTATTAAGATCTGCAGGGAGAATCACAAGGAAGTGAAAAAAAAACATTTATTTAAATCTAGCCAGGTATAATTAATCATTAAATAGAAGAAATACAAGAGGTATGCATGCCATCTTAGCGGTCAAACATTTGGTCATTAATACAACAAGCAAGTAAAAAATTCAATAAACGCTTTGCAAACACTAATATAAAGTTGTCACATAGAAAGCAACAGAAGTTACAAGAAGTACTTACGCAACGATGATATCTCCTTTCTTACAAAAGGCAGGTATCACACTGAATATTGTTGAAATCCCATATGAATACAGAATGGAGTCTGGAGTTCCCAGAAATTTAGCTATTTTTTGCTCACAGTCAAGGTGGACATCTGCAAATATGCCACAATGTGAGGGTAAGTTCCTCCTTTACATTTGAATCTGAAGTCATTGTAAGTGAACGAAGTTACAAACCAATTGTTCCATAAAATCCACGTGGACCACAAGAACCAACACCATATTTCTCCAATGAACCGACGCAAGAGTCCTGAAATTCATCAACTTCAGTTCACATATCCCAAAAGAATACAGTTGTCAAATGCACGAACTATAGAGTTATAACTTACAATAATCTTCTCGTTGCCAACTAAACCAAGGTAGTTTGCTGATGCAAAGTTTACAACTTCTTTACCATCAACAATTGTATGTGGCCCAGCAGCACTGTATAAACGATATAATAGGTTAGATCTGATCTTCAGAAGTACAAGCGATATATGATATCCAAGAACTGCAGATAGACAGACAATACCATCCAGCATGCATCCACTTTCATAATAGCAACCAGAAATGTCTCAAGAAAAACTTCCGAGAATTTAACATATGCAGATAACTTCATCAATGTCCAAGGGAAAGGACAAGAGAAAAATTCCATGCATGTGAGTGACAAGAGAGCAATCAAGGATGTTATTTTGGTTATTCACGTTTACTCCTCAAATAAAGATTATGCAATTTTAGCATGGATACAAGTGGATAATACAGGATAAGCAAGGATATTATTAATAAAAAGTATTGCTCATTAGTAGTGCTATCCAATTACAGAAACATCACATGACTGACAACCACATAAAGGTACAAGATTACTGTGATGACAAAGCCTTCCTAAGAAAAAACAGTAGGCATTTATATTGAGTGCATGGTTTGATGCAGCATAATCTAGAGTAAAGAATGGTTCGATACTAGAGTTCAGTGTTGGTTCTTCACATGACATTATTAGGATAAGCGAAACCGATCTAATAACTGCATCATTGGAGTGACAATTTTCCTACACCATTGCATCTCTAGTGGTTTAAATAGCAAATCTGATGTGACTAAATCATTAGAAGCAAACCATGGCACAAACCTTTCCAACATCGGAGAGTCAATTCGGGCCCCCTCCCTGATCGGAGGGCATAGAGGCTCTGGCTCCCATTCATCACATAGCTCATCAATCTCCTGCAGAGACCAAAATGCTACCCTTCAGCTATACGGGTCAAGAAGCAATGCCCCAAACAGAGTCATCCAGGCATTAATAGAATTGTTAACAATGGTCGAAATAACGCCTGACCTTTTCTGTGAGTGGCTTCTTCGGGGGTTTGTAGCTCTTTCTGGAGAGCTGAAACACTATGACCGCAATAAGAAGTCCTTCAACAACCAAGTGCCCTGAAATCACATGGCCGCCCTATGTCAAACACTAGCCCCACAACTTATCATCCCATCACATCGCAATGAAACTGGATTACCATCAATATGAACCCCAAAGACGACGGCACGGGCAAAAGGGGCGTTGAATGCAGCTGAGACACGGGCAAGGGCCGCCGCTGTGGCATTCACAACCGGCAATGCCATGTCCATTCCCACAAGGAGAGCTCCTCGTGGCACTTCAGCGCCTCAAATCTGCCAAACAAGCAACGGCTCACTCGTCAGTCGATCAGATCGACAGAGGCGAAATCAGAATCCGCTGTCTAAACCAGGGGCAGACTTCACATGGAAGCTATGTGATTGATTAAACTGTTATAAGCACTCCCTCCACACGGCAAAACAATTCGGCGACGAGCTCGGTATCCATCCGAGCAGGACAGAATTGGATGTGTTTGGGTACAGCTAAGGGAAGATCCCGCGGAACAAGAGCAGAGCTAGGGCTTCCTTACCGACGAAAATGAAGAAACCAATCCAAGCCCGGGCGGATCTCCGCTACCGCCACTCCAGACCCGGTGGGGAGGAGGCCGGCTGCAAGCGGCGTGCGTGCGTGCGCTTATTGCAGGAGAGGGTTCGACGAACGGGCCGCGGAAGCTGGTCTCGAGTGGCTCGGTTCGCCGGCGGACGGAAGAGGCTGAGAGGGCGACGGATTCGGGGCGGTGGTGAGTGAAGCCCCGATGCGGCTGTAATATAACGGGGGGCCGGGGGAGACGACGACGACCCGGAGGCGGAGACGATGAGTTTGAGTGGGCTTGCGCTCGGGCGGCGGTCGTCTTTGGCTGGCTGGCGCCCAAGGTGGGCTCGGGCGTCGTGGGCAACGCAGAGGTCGTCCCTTTCGTTTCGACCGGGCCAGCCAGCGTTGATCGGGGATGGCCTTGGTCAATCCTGGCTGATACGACACCTAGTTTTCAATTGAGTATCTCTATATTTTGGACGTCGCTATATTGTGAGATTTAATCATCCAATAATAATTTATTCAAGCAAGCCGCTCGTGCTGACCTGAGAGAACGGCAAGACTTTCATGGAAGTATGTTTTATTGTTGTCTTGGCGTGGCTTAGTGGACTGCTTCAAGAAGAGGAAGCGAAGAAAGAAAAACGGTCTTGTTAGTCAATGTGAGAGTGCAGAAGAATGTCATTACAAAATTGTAAATTCCAGGTAAACAAAAACACGTATTGTTGTTATCAAAGGACAGAAAAATAATATATTTCATGATGCAATTATGTCACCACACAGCAATGGCGGAGGCAGGATTTTCAAATCGGGTATGCAAAATGAACACTTATCATAATTTTAGGCTGCTTTGTTCATTTGAAAAAGAAAAAAATCAATATGTGAATAGTTGATTTCTCTTTTCTCTACTCGATGTGAACATCATGTCCTTACTATCGCGTGCATTATGACTTGGGGGTGCTATGATATGTTGGTAGCATGGTAGCACCTAAACAAAAAAAAAAGCACATGATACAACCTCGCCTACCTCTAGTTCCGGGATAATGGTTCTGTTGGAAAATCACACTAGAGGTACAAATCCATAACCGGAGCTATGTGGCTTTGCAACGGAGATGATCTGCTGAACTGCCAAAGAGCACGCACCCTTGCATCACATCTCCAAAGTCCAACCCCTGCCTCCACGCCTTTTTTCTTTTAACTCTCTACAAAGCCTTTTGCTCGTTCGTTTCTTTGGCAGTTTAGTAGATAATCTCCATTGCAAAGCCACATAGCTCTGGTTTATGAGTTTGAGTAGATAATCAGTTGAAATGTTTTTTTTTTGACGGTCAACAGGAGGGGGTGGGGGAGGAGAACTCCCCACCTGATTCCATTAATTTAGGAAATAATGGTGGCCCCCTTGATGGCCCAGTACAGATTACAAAAGAGTTCAATACCGATAACACATTTGGATGTACTACATGGGAGAAAACATCAGTTGAGAACTTGAGATGTTTGTGGTCTTTTATGCAGGATGCGCGCTAGTTTGGGCTCCAATTGTCGAAATCTCGTCCATCCATAGCTCCGTTCAGGTCGACCCTAAGTCCCTAACGCAGACTTCATAAGCACAGTGGGCCTAATAGTTGGAGGGATGCGCGGGCTGAGCTACTTAAACGGGCTTATCTGATCCATTTCCTCAACAGCATGTGCTTTCCAGTTCAGTTAATCGGCGTAACATTTTGCTCAAAAAAAAAGTTAATCGGCGTAACATAGCAGCTGGACATATGAATGTTACAGCAACTTAACATGGATGGAGTAGTCTCAAAAAAAAACATGGATGAGTACTTGCCAAGTTAAACAAATAACTAACTCTAGAATTACAAATCACAAAGAGCCCATGATGATTTGAAAACGGAGCATCTACGACGGAGCAGGTTTACTGGATGATTAGACAAGATTTGGAGCTGTTAAAAATGGTGGCGGGTGAAGAAGTAGGGGAGGCCGGTGTAAATAGGCCAGGCAAATGGCCAGGCCGGTGTATGCTAACTTCTTCCTTTCATGAGAATGCAGAGCAACTGCCATGTTAAGCTCAAAAAACAAAGAGCCCATGAAAGAAGGAAAGAATTTGATGGCCACTTCAGGCATACCATTGTTAACTATAATTAATTGCTTGATTAGGAGCAACGAGAGTTATACAAGGAGAAAAGGAGCAACATCAAGCTTTAGATGCACTAGAGTACATAGCAGAAGAGCATTGCACCGAGCCGCCGCTTCTCTATCTCACACGACAGAAACGGCCATGCATGTGCACGTGCGCTGCTCCTCTCACACGAGGGCTATATACTTAGCTTCATGCAGCAACATAGAGGTTTCCAAATTAAGCCCGAACAGTGATACTACTTGTACACACTTGATACACCTACACACGAGAATAGACATATTGCACATCATGACGGATCGGATGAGCTGCAGCATGTACGTTGTCGTCGCACGTTAACTCTGCGGCCTGCTGGTTCTGCCTCTGCGAAACCATGAAACATACACACGTAAATCATCTACGAAACTCGCGTGATATAACGGACCATCGACAGCAGAGGAGCAAGCAGATCAGAGCAGCATGCGCATAGAGCGTACTAACCTGTTGTTCCTGTTGTTGCCGTTGCTGCTGGCTGAGCCGTAGCGGGTCTCGATGTCGCCGACGTCCTCCACGAGGAGGGCGTAGTGGCGCCTCACGTCTTCGGCCGTCTTTCCGCCGCCCACAGCGGCGGCCACGCGCTCCCACAGCCCCGGCGCGTCGGTGCCGTACGCGGCCAGAGCGCGCTCGAACCTCTCGTTCTCCGCGTTGCTCCACGACATTTTCCGGCCGCCTCGCTCGTTCTCCTTTCCTTCTCAAGACGATAAGATCGATCCTCGTCAACGCCTGGCTAGCGATCGCTCGACCCGTGCTGCTGCCTGCCTGCTTCGAAACAAGCATTCGCCGAGTATGATATTTATAGGAGGAGAAAGGAGAAGAGGCCTTGTCGCAACATGGACATAACAAGAACTGCTGCAACGAATCGGGACAGTATGGTATTAAACTAACAAGCAATTTGGTCTTTCGCGAGGCGATGTGCTAAAGCTCGAGGGAAAACAAAGTGCAAAATGCGGGAGGCTTTGTGCCTGCGAGGAGGAGAGCTAGCTACCTGACGCGCCAAGTGATTGGCTGGGGTTTTATTCGACCGACGTAAGAAAGTATCGACGCTTTAGAAGATGGCATTATTCCAACCGCAGCTTGCCTTTGTTAATTTGCGGGGTTAAATGGTCGCCAGATCACCGGGATAGATGCTGTCCCTCGTATATCCTGGCTGGGTTATAGCTTGCGGACTTTTCTACTGTGACTTCTGACTTCACACATATGCATGTGAAAATGCTTCTTGTGTACGACTCGATCGGTTCCTTTTGTACCAGTAAATTCGCACGCCCCTGACTATTTTGGTATACATCTGTGATATATCAACAACTAGTACGTTGGCACAGGAAACTCAAGAACAACTTTTTTGCATAGCTACCATTGTGCGCAGTTTCATGAGAAAGGTGTAATTTTACAAAATTAAATCAAGTGTCAAAATGGTGTTCTTTTGTGATGTATGTCAAAATAGATGTAGTTACATATATATGGTATTCATTTAAAAACTTGTAGCTCTGTAAAGGTTACTCTTCTGTGCATGAAAAGAAAATTTGTACCCACTGCAGCATGTTTACCAAGCAGCCTTGGGCTCTTATCATTCATATACCTCCTAATTAAGCTCCGTGGTAAAGCTACTAAATATTTGTGCAATTCCGCCATTATATCCTCTCCATAGAAGAAGTATTTTCAGTTCATCTCTCTTTTTCATTTATTTTCACTTCATCTCTGTATTTTAGATACCTGTCTCTTTCAGCCTAACAACACAGGGACATGGCTATTAGGGAGACCATTTAGTATAGATTTCACTGATTCTTAGGAATTAAACCGTACTCCCTTGTTTTCTTTTGTTGCCGTTGCTTAGCTCAAACGAAAAAGAAAAAGGAATGGAGCGAGTGTATTGAGCAGTCGGCTCAAGAGTTGAATTCCGTTATTGCAAGCAAGGAGCAAATTTCTTATACATTCAATTATCCTTAGATGTAGTTTTAAGACCCCCGTTGCTACGACATTCAAGTTTTTGTTGTTATCTAACTAATACATTCGCCGATGACGCCACAATGCAAGACAAGCTATGCAAGAGTAGCTAGTCGGCACCATATGAGGTTATGAGCAATACTCGCATCCACTTGACGCAACAATGAACCGAATAATCTATATTTTTTTTCCTTCTTAGGTACTATATTTACTAGTTAAAGCAAAAGTTCCAACAAGCTAGATTTGCATTCTGGATTTCTTGCCTTATATTGAAAAGAGGATAGGCCAATCATGTATGATCTCACAAATTTGGCATGCAATGAAGCCATGACTAATAGTCACGCACATATAAAAGGTTCCATCAGAGAAAAAGTATTGGGTCAAGTTGTCAACCTGACTTTATGCCAACATTTGTATATGCACGCTGCACCCAGCATCAAGCTCTCGACCTGTTTGGGGATCATGAACAAAAAGCAAATGATAAGGAATAATTGCATTAATTATACGTAACAAGTGCACTAAAGGCACGGACCATGGATTCCTCCAGCAGCATTATGCACGCTTTAACAACTTCACAAGTGGGTTGTTATTGAATTGCACTGTGATGGATGCAGCTTCACCAGAGATAATCACGCACCTGATAGCATATTAGCATCAACGAATAATCTCGAATTTGAAATTATGGTGGCATTGAATTTGGACATGCATGGATCATCGTCAGCCTCCTCTCTTGTATGTTGAAGCATGTAAGTATCCGCACGAGTGGCGCTTTGAAGACTAGTCACTATGTCCAGTGACCAGGCAAAAGGATTTTCGTAGGGGGATTTTTGCTTGTCTTTAACGAGCCCGACTCATTTCTTTCATTAACGAAATTTCACATTTCCTTTTTTCCATCATCTGTTATAATATGCTTGATTGTTTTTTCCTGTTAAAGCTAGCTGAAGGTAGTGACAAAACTGACAAGCAAAAAAATTCAATGGAAAGAAGCAAAAAAGTAGAACATTCTTAGTGGAAAACAAACAAAAATTTCCCTTTGTATAGGCCATATACTCTTCTAATAAAAGATAATATGTCTATACTAGTTCAGTGAATCGTGACGTATCTTCTCCAGGCGACATAAGTTAGAAGAATCAAAGAAAGAATCTATTAAACAGTTGGTTAGTTATGCGAAAAGTAATTGTAGCACTAAGAGAAAGGTGGCAGGCACGCGTTGGAAGCTCCTAGAGAAAGAATTTACGAATACAGGAAGAGCAATTTACTGTCCTGTGTATCATACCAATTGTGACTGCTCCACAATGATAAACTTTTTCTTCAAATTTTGTGGGCGCAAGCCGAAATATTTGATGCTCCAACTTGTAAGATTTTGTGTATCGCATCATTGTTTTTATCTTTTCTTTTTGGAAATAATAGGCAAAAGAAGAAGATGAGCACACTCGAACCGATGTAAGAATATTAAATGGCCTTCACCATCGCTCGTTCTACATATTGCATCATCTACAGCTGTATTAGATGATTATCAATTCCGTGGTTACTGGAGCTACAAATTATAGTACTGTTTCGTTTGTACCACTCCATGTAAATAGAATCTTCCTAAAGTAAATTCCCGCAACGAACAAAGCGCACCGTCCATCTAGTTCTAGTGCCAGATGATATGCGTATAAGGCTGCAACACCCAAAAGCCTAATTACACATTTCTGTCTGTAGAGAAAAGTTTAAATCGAACTGGGCAGTTCCCACTAGTTCTGGTGCCGATCACGTCCTCACGCTCCGCGGAATACAATACCTCGAAAACATTATGATTATCTACTCCATAAGTCAACTACGAAAGAGTCCGGCGCGATGGTACCATTGTCTCTTTTCATCGGGGTATTTTACGTTTCCTACCAGCAAAAACTCGCCATATATTCCTCTTCTACGTAAGCAAATCTCGCAAGCTTGCAGGGATGATAACGAGCCAGCAAAAGATTTTGCAGAGTACGTGTGATACAGTCGGTCCAATGTTACCTGGAATGAAAACGACGAGCACCACAACCCTTTCGATTATCCAAGTGCTGGCCAGGGTACGTAACGTACCTTCCTTGTACCCACATGCCTATATTTAAAAAATGGTGATGGTAGGAAATTTGTTCTCCACCCGGCCTGATGGTTAGTGAGTACATTTAACAGACAAACAATCAAACCCTTGATAATTTTGTTTCGCGATAAGTATGAACTATGTTAGCATGTTACTTTCTCACTATGATTTTGTAGTTCCCGCTAAACTCTAGTCTAAACTATGTTAGTATGTTACTTTCCCGAGAACATAAACTAGACCAACGTATTACCTAAGTCTGGTGTAGTATGTTACTACATTTGATTCAAAAAATATAGGTCCATTTGTTTATGTTTTTAAGTCAAACCTTATAACTACGACCATCAACATCTAAACAAATTACCTAAGACTGCTGTTGCCAAATTCACCATGAAAAATGCTTTCATAATATGTAGTTCTTCGTATTGCGGAAAATATTTTTTACTGATATCATTAGTCAAGTGCTATATTGAAGATCATGTTGATGTCCTAATGCACTTATATTTTTTTGCAGGGAGTATATCAATGCGTTGCTGCTTTTAACATTGATTCTTGAGGACCACTGATTTCAACAAGAGCCAATAAGAAAAATTGTGTTTTTTATGAAACAAATTGAAGTTTCATTGATTGGTGAATGGCGAACACCTGCATTCCGTGACCTTCCCAGGATCCCAATAGCCAAAGCCAAAGCCAAAACCATAGTCGTAGTAGCCTCATCAAAGGCTAGAACTAGAAAGGTTCTCGGTCGTAGTTCTTCCATAATTATGCTCGTAGTGTTTCCTTACCCAGCCAAAGCACGCCCTACCCTGGCTAGGATAACAAACATCAAACATCATAAAATATATAGATACTCTTTCATACACCAGAACAACCCAGATGAAAAGAATAAATAGTGGCAAAGCTGTTATGACGGGGTTCAAATGGAGGGCTCAAAAATACGAGTTTATTAAAGTAGATATACATTTAATGGCGTACCTTTCTTAGCTAAAAGAACTATTTCCCATGGAACCGACCAGAATCTTTTATTTTCTACATTCATGCATAGTCCCATCAAACATGCTATGTTGCTTTGCTAGTGCAGAATTTATTTTAACTATGCCTCTCCTTGTATCAGGAACAACTGGCTACTTCTAAATGAACAAGATAACAATGGTACACCACATTATTAACTGAATTTAAGAACAATAATATCAATTAATTTGTATGGATGATACAGCAGCGGACACCTCCCTTGTTCTTGGGTCAGCATCTTCCAGTGAAACACCCAGACGGTCTTCTCGAACAAGGAGTGGCAGAACGCCAGCTGAGCTCCAAGCGTTTGCTACAGCATTACTTGCGTCACCCAGAGTCACGGAGAAAACTGCATCGAACCCACCAGCTCCAGGAACTCCAGCTAGTAGGACACCCTCCATATTCATTGTGGCATCTAATAGTTGAGTTTGGGACTCTGGCTCAATCTGAAACATTGGTATAAATGGCAAAGAAGAATGAATAGGAATATCGGCAACTTCATAACTAAACATTCAGATTGGTGAATTTTCAAATCATAATTCTGAAGATGCTTTGTTGACGATGCTATATACACAAGTTGCAGTGTCATGAGGGTCTTACTGGAACACCGGCTGCTACGCCCATCTCTCGCATATGAAGCCTTATCTCAAGGAAAGCATCTCTTGCAGCCAACAATGATCTAACAATCAATTCTTGTTGTTGGTTAGTAGCCACCTCAGTCCACTGGTGAGAAAAAAGAAAAAAAGGGCTTAGCATAACGCAGGCAAGATGCCATTTTCTTCCTCATTAACAGATATCAGAATCATTTAAGAAATGTTATAAAAAAATTGAGTGGACAAGCTCTGGTCTGCAAGAAACACAAACTTTTCATGATTTATCCTAACAATGCCGTTTTTATGTTCACTGATCTATTAATTTGTACGAATATTGATTAATTGTCAAAATATGGAATCTAATATAGTAAACATAGGTACGGGATACAACATAAATTTGCACCTACCTTCCTGCATGGGAGAAAACTACAGGCCTGCACTACGGATTCATATGCCTGCCAGTGATCTTCAGCAAGTTTATTTAAGTTTCTCAACTCGTTCTCCAGCACTGAATTGGCATTTCCCAGCTTATTCCATGTATCTTTGGAGTTCTGAGGGTCAGACTTCTGCCACTGTTTCACTGATCCAACCATTGATGGAGTAGATGATCCTCCAGCCCCAGGTTCTCCAAGAAGCTAATCAGAAATATTCCGGCAATATATTAAAATTCTTGAACACATCCCATTAAACAAAACACAAACATAATATGTATTAGAAAGAAACAGACATGTTCTTTGGGTTATCTTCTACCAGGAACTTTAGCTAATGAATGCTGTGCCTTGTGAATAGAATACGCTTTGGATTGTACTATTAGCTTTTACATGTCCTATGAAATCCATTGCACAACATCAATGCACTTTTAAGCATTCTACTGTTAAGCCACGAATCACATGCCTCAAAACTGTGCTATTAGAAATCAAGTGAAGAAGATAAGATAAAAATTTCCAAGGACAATTATAAGACAAGGCAAAGTAGAGGCATGTGCGGTGATGGCAGCAACACAACAAAAGAGACCAATCATCATTCCATAATTTTCCAAATATTCAAGACAAGCATGATGTGTGTGAGAAGGAGAGATGACATGAGGTTATAACAGTGGTTTCACGTGATATCTCTATCTGCAAAAGTCGTGGACAATGGTTAATAAACATCATAGTACTGCAACTACCACTAATCAAACAGTGAACCCTATATTGCTGTTAATATACAATTATTCCTCAACTTATGGCGACAACCAGTAAAATGTTTATTTGTCACATAGGACTGGTCGTCAACCATGAGGCTTAGCAACTTACAAGGGTCATCAGAGGAGGCAATGAAAATTGAGTCTTCTCATGATCCCAACTCCGTGTAACAATATCTGATACTACATCTGGCAAGCAAGTCCCGCCTGTAACCTGTAAACATTGCATTGCATACATTCCCAGCCCATAGATGCTGTGAGATTATGCTGACTGAGTTGATGGCTTAGACAATCAGCACTAAAGTTCATTACCTGAGCTGAGGAGAGTATTTCTGGAGAAAACCTTGTGTAACGCTGACTACCGTAGACAGCAGCACTAACATCGAAACCACTGCCAATCTTCCCTTGTGCTATACAATGTGCACTTTGAGCAATAGCGTGCACCAAATCAAGATCCCGTCCAGTTGCACAATCACTGGAAGATTGTCCCAAACATGAAAGGTTAACAGCTCCAAGATAGTGAAGAACAGCTGCAACAACTGATGTGGTCATGGCTGCTGATGATCCAAGTCCAGTTTTGGCTACTTCAGGTTTACATTTTTCTCCAGTCATTGTTCCATTAGCAACTTCTGAGTTAAATGTAATTGAACAAAATGGAGGCAATGAAAGCAATACCTCCGGAGTAAGAGGGAGACCTCGTGCTTCAATCTGAAGAAACAATGGAAACCCACAAGCTAATTAATTTCAAACAATACTATGTCTTCAGGACTAGTACACGTACTAGTTCATAAGTTCAGCACAAATGTATGTGTTTATTTGTTTAATGTGTGAAAGAGAATGTAATTTTGTAGTTTATTACCATGCAAGGAGATTAGGAAAGTAACTTCTGAATGTTTATTAGATCGGCTCATGGCACACAACTCCATTTATCTCAACTTTCTACAGTTAGTTATTCCTTCACAAGTCCATTGACTTTAGCATTAAGGAACACTACACGAATGCATAAAACAAAAAGAGAAGTATGAAAGCTTTGCAACAGACAGAAAGCAAGAGTTTTATCCAAATCCTACATCGCATATAAATATGCCAATACATATATTTTGAGTTTTGCATCAGCTCTCCTCCTTTCTAGGAAGAAATTCAACATCCAGTTTAGTTTACCACTAAAATAAAACCCTGATGCAATAGGAATACCCATTATACCCTGACAGCAGAAGACTAGACTCGTGTGAACACAATGATCTTTGAGCACAAAAGCTATGATGGTAGAAAAAGGAGGAAACACAGAAGACAAGTTACAAAAGATTCCGCTAAACATGTAACATTTTAATTGAAAGAGTAGAAAATAGAAAAACTCATATTGAAAGGAGCTACAAGGGCATGCTAATATCAAATCTCTCTTTTCTACCACTTGGAATGGGCATTTGGAATTTTATTCCAACAAGATGATTTACCTGCTTTCTGTAGGAATAGAAATCATTGCAACCCAGAATTGTAATGTCCAAACCTGCAAGAACAAGTGGCGATATGTTACAATTTTGAATGGATGTAGGCAATGGAATAGATAAAACGGTATATAACCAGCGAAAGGCTTCAAAGGAGCAAAACTACAAAAGAGAAGTTTCAAAACCTTGCAATAGCAGCTTATCCAACGCATGCTTCTTCTCCTTATCAGTAATAGTCGCTTTAGCAGAGGCTACGGAGAACTGTATTGCCTGCTCCACAAAAGGGTTTGCGGAATTCCTGAAATGCAGCAGTGGAACTATCAATAAGACTACCACAAAAACTGATACCCAGCGATTCTCTGGGAAAAAAAAAGAGAGCCTCACGCAGCATTCAAAAAATAATCAAAGAGAACAATCAGAAACTCGCCTTGGAGAGGTCAATTGGAGCGTGGATTTGTTCAGGGACAGCTTATATGTGGCCTCCCGGGAGAGCTGAGGGGAGGTCACCTTCACATCCGTCCAAGCCTAGCATCAGTACAGGCACACATAGTGAGCAGGAGCAGAGGAGCCAGTCGCTGCGATTGACACCATAGGATTGGCAGAGAAGCAAGAAGAGAAGCGGACGCGTGAGGGCTTACCCATGCCCAGGAGTCAGGGGCGACGCCGTCGCGGAGCGGGCGGACGACGGCGTAGAAGCGCGCGGTGGTGCTGAGGACAAGGCCGGCGTTGGGGCGCTCCAGCACGAGGTATCCCCCCGCGATGAGCACCTTCCCCGGAGCCGACGCCACCCTGCGCCCACACGGCACCGCGCGGGGATCAGATCAGAGCTCATAGACATCAAAATCCAGCTGAGTTGATCAGGTAGTGAGATCATGGTGCTAGCAGGTACTCACACTTCCATGCTCCCCTACTTCTCGGTGGCTGAGATGCGATCCGGTGGTTCGCCGCCGGTGTAGCTTGGCAGCAGCGCAGCTCGTTGGCGCGGTCACGGCGGGGAGCAGCGCGCAGGGGACTCGCGGCGGACGAACCGAGGAGTGGCAAGTCGGCGTCTCGGCGTCGGCGACAACGTGGCTGCGGGGCCGCCGCGCCGTGAGTAGTTACGTTGCAGCCCAGGTGGCCGTTCGTCTGACCAGGCCCGATTGTTCGGATTGGATCCCGCGCCGTGAGTGGTTACGTTGCAGCCCAGGTGGCCGTTCGCCTGAACAGGCCCGATTAGTCGGATTGGATCATCCACGCGCTACCATACAAAATTGAGCAGGGCCCAGTCGTTTCTCTGGTGAAGAAGATAATGGGATGGGCCGCCGAAGATGGCCCGGTATGAGTGAGAGTCCACTGACGAGTGACGGAGAACGGTTAAATTGGACGTAGCAATTTTTTCGATATACAGTACAATTTAGATACTTATAACACACTTATGCAAACTCTAATTTTATGAGTATCTTTGAAGACTGAGCGGGCAAATTCTAACTCTTTTATTTATATAAGGCCAGTTAGGTATGCATATAGTAGAGCGACAATTGTAGTGTGTACTCATTCGTTTGGTGTGATTGTGATTATGTATCGACTTAATCAGAATCCTCAAATGCATGACTGCAACGCAAATGAATACTTGCTCAAGTATTTACCACATCATCAGGCTGAAACCAGCGGCGGAGCTTTTTTTTTTTAGGGCAAGAAACAATTCTCGCACATGTCATTGTCGCTAGCGAAAACCGCCGTGGTAGACTGCCGGATTTGCTCCAAAATAATTAACTTCCAAGAGTACATGAGATGTTACGCTGCACCAATGCAGTTAGAGCAGTTAAGAGGCATCTCTAGTCTCCCCTGCATCTGCACGCGAATCACCAGCAGAGCGCGGCGGCCCCTCCATCCAATTGGCCACGGCCCCTCTCCGATCCAATGAGCTCACGAACACCAGCGCCATGCCACCCCCTCATGCCCGGTCAGGTCGCTTACCTGCAAATCGATCAAATCTCCTCTGCCGCATCGACTAAACAAATCGCGGTCAATGAGGTCGCAGGCGAGCCCTGGCGTTTTGCGACAGGGACATGTTGTGGTCCATCATCGTCTTCCTCCTCATGCATCATGCATATGGCCCGATCGATCGTTGCATTATGATAAGCTCCAACGTCCAGCAAGAGAGCAAGGCACCTGTCTAGCTACCTGATGGAACGAACGATCAGTCTATGGATGATCAGTGAGCTAGCTACCTCTCACTGTGAGTTAGGGATCAAGGAAAGGAATATAGAAGGGGAATGGCTGCGACGCACAAGTGGCTTGCGTCCACCTATTGTTGTATGAACCATCACCTGATCTTCAGAGCAGAGGGAGGTTCATATGATGTGATGATTGGGATGTCATCTTTTATGGGTGGTACTGTGGGGGCTGGCGGATTAAAATAGGAGGGGGATGGCATGTGAGACAATGTGGCTTTGTTCCCCTTATTGAATTATCGCTCTAACAAATCTGTTCAGCGGTTTCTTTATTCTGAGTCTAGCACCGAAGCTCTGGTTAACGCTACTAGTTAACTGCTGAATTAACCACACAGTCTCAAAGGTACTAGAAGACTGAACAGCAATAGACGTGAGCATTCAGTGGTCAGACAACTGAAAATTTCGCAGTCAGTAGAGGTCGAAAGACAGATATTGTATTGACAAGGGCAAGTAGTCAATAGAATTTTCTAACAATACATATACAGGTTATTTAATAGTAGTGTATCAGTTTCTCATTTCAAAATGGTGAGATCCGAACAGAGAGAAACCGATATATATATTGCAGGTATGGGCATAAGAATGACTTGGAGACCAGCCATGGTGCGCGGGACGTTCATGAACCTGCTCGACAATGATTGGTTCGTTGGGCCAAGAACGAGGCCAACAGTTGGCGTGGCCGCGCTAGCTGATGAGAAGACGCATGATGAACGCCCGCAACTGCAAGCTTTGGCTTCATCAAAGTTTGCGAAAGATAAAGTGCTCCCTCTCCTTGAACTAAACCCTTTTTCAAACGCTCGCTTTTGTTGGTAGCTTATAGGTGATGAAAAGGAGAGCCTGTTGCAAAGGGGAAAAGGCGCTGCACAACTGTAAACTAGCACGCATCTGGGCGTCGTTATAAGCATGTTTCTTCAGCACGTTGTCACTTGATTCGACTGTCGTTTTTCTCCTTGAGGAAAGTCACATGAAGCAATGATGCGCCTGGGATTTGCGACTTGTATGTGTGTGTGTGTGTGACTGCCATGATGAGCAATGGTACTTGGATTCAGACTCTTCCTAGCGAAATATTAAACGCATCGATCAGTATCCGGTTTAGCCCGTGAATGCCGGCTTTGTTGGAGACCAAGTCTTCGGTTAATCAGATGTTTGGTCGGAGGTCGCGTAGCATGTATAGTGACGTTCGTTGCTAGGCTGCTTGATTTTGCAGGGTTCGTAACAGTGTGCCACGCACTCACGACTTTGTCCCGCAGCTTAGCGTACGCTAGCGAAAGCAACGTAGGTGCTGCTACCCGGCCGGTCACATGTCCCTGCAGCGAGGCCGCGCGCACAGGAGACGCGCCGGCCGGCCGCCGGCGCCGCGCGGGACAGGCAGCATGGGCGCGGCCTCCGGTGTCGACG